>SRPN01000374.1:0-22168 GCA_018360045.1 Claviceps capensis | reverse complement strand
AAGTAAAAAAAAAAACCCCCAACCCCGAAACAACTTTTTTTTTTTGAAAAAGAAAATAAAGCGGGACCAGAAAACCTTCCCGAGAAAGACCAAAGCCACCAAAAATGCTTTCACTGGCCAGCAAACAACAGGATGTCCAGGTCAAGGACAAATTCCAAGCCATGGCCCATTCTGCTTCACGGCGCACGAAGCAATGCAGAAGAGAACGGGCGAGGCTTGCCATCCGTCCCTTTTACAGTACCACCACTCATTTGCCATTTGCATTTAACTCAGTCAATATTCGTCTTCTCGCGTGGCTCTTCTCCCGTACGGCGTGACTGATTGGTGGCCGTAGGGAAATTCCATAGTACCGCTGCCGCACCAATCTTTTCCATCCATCATCGCCTCCATGATCACGTCCAGAAATGTGAGTCCCATTTGCGGTGCTTTGCGTTGCTCTGATTGCTACCCGTGACTGGAGGACCACTTGGCGATGACATGATGCGATAAAGGCTCTCAAAAGAATAACGGATGACTCCACGCCAGAGCATTTTCGGACCGGCGAGAAGTACATATCACCCGACAGCGGCCGGATTCACGGCCGGATTCGCGGCTGGACGCCCAACAACGGGTTCCGAGGCTCCGTTGAGCCGCCATGCTGTAACCACACCAGCGGGATGGGGGAAGAAAGTACATGAGGCAGCCGAGCAAGGGCGACGGGAAGAAGTCGATCGATCGCTTCCCCCCCCGTGTTGCCCATGTTTCAATGAATCCTGGCTGTTGCAATCTCGACTTGGTGAGTTTCTTGGCAACAGTAGCCGTTCAGTTATCCTCGAACGACTGCAGGGATTTCTTCAAGCGACAAGGAAGGCCGTTTTTATTTGATACGAAGTCACGGAACGTGGACCGGGGGTGTAACAGTTTTGTTCCCCGGCTGCGGGGAATTGCGGGAAATGCCCGACGATTCGGGTGTCCACAGTGCCAGTGGCTCCCGTCACCACAAACGTCACGACAAACGTCACCACAAACGTCACCACATTTGCTCGCTGTCCCGGGTGGCTGCCATTCCCTCCGCCCGCGCGTATGACCGAGACTCAAATGACCTCCTACAAAAACACTTTGCATAGCACGAATTTCCTCGTACAGGGCTGTTCTAGCACCGTCTCTTGAGTCTTTACAGACCTAGATCGGTCCTCTCTCCCCTTGTTCTCTGCCCCTTGAGACAAACACAGACGAAACACACAAAGAGAGGGCGCACCGCGTGTCGCGCACACCACACTGGCGGTGAGTTTTTTTTTTTTTTGTCGTGGCAGGAAAGGCTATGAAATCATCGCTTTGATGACTCTGAGATAATTTGGTCAATGGCAACCTGGCACCTACAGGCTACAAGTCGCGAGCTCTCTCCGGCCCCTGAAACGGATAAGCAACACACAAAGTAGGTACCCAGCTCCTTGCGCATACAAAGACATCATTGTATCGCTAGCTGAGGCTTAGCTCTAGTACTTCTTTGCTGTAGTATGTCATCTCATTTTATGACCCCGTTTCCGGTGTCGATGCATGAGCGCACAAGGCGCGTTGACCTAGCCAGATGATTGAGATTTTTTCACATGAAAGAGTCTATCCTCGAAAAGCGACAATGAAAGAAACTGCCAATCACGAAAGAAGGAAATCAAAGAGGCTATTGAACGCGGGACGTATCTGCTTCGTGCAATGTGTCTCTTTGATGTATGATGATCAGTCAGATCAGATACCTACTCTAGGAGTCTGTTCCAGGCCCGCAAGGAATGACGACCTCTATGCAAGTATCGGCAATGCGCAGATAAAGTATGTAGTAGCCTGCAGGACATGATTTGTGAGACCTCCGTAGTTCTAGTACTCGATTGTATCACCATCCCAGGTACGCATTCAATGACACCATGCTACGTGCACTCAATTTCGCGGCTCGCCGTGCGCAAAAAAAAAAACCGGCACGCCATACTTTGCGAAGACCTTTCGGCGTTCTAGATTTCGCATGGTATCACCGTTCGGCGTTCCAGGTACATTGACGGCACGCCATGTATGTGGCAAGTTCATGGTTTCAAGTTATAGCTTGCACAGTTCTAGATGTTCGATTGTATCACCGTCTCAAGACTCGTGAGCCAAGAGGTAGGTACTAGGTACTAGGTAGGGTAGGTAGGTATACACGCATTTGAATGACGACACCCCACAGTGTACACAATGCTTACCACTCGACAAATAAGTGCACGCCATGCATTTTGAAAGTTTCTGCAATTGTAGAATTTCCTATCCTGCCGCCGATCCGGTGCGAGGCACGCATAGAGTCACGAATCGCCTGGGTAGGTTGCAGACGAAACGACGAAATCTGAACTTGTTGGAGCTTGCTTGTACGCTTCAGCCTTCTACTCTGCATGATTCCGATGAAGTCACTATTCCAGGCACGCAGTGTAGAATGACGGCCGCTACATTAGGTACGTGTCCTGCTGTGAAAAGAAAAGGTATCGAGTAAGCCATTGTGGAGCTTTCTATGGTTCTAGATTTTCAATTATATTCACGCCCACTTACACATTTGTCATGATTTGTGTTCCATACATCTCTATTGTATTTGTGTGACAGGTCAAGGTACGCTGTAAGTGAACGGCCTTTACCGTTTACGAGCCCTGATTCGCCTCGCTCAGGACAATAGCGTCAGCATGCAATTGTACGTGAAGCTTCTTCCCACAGCTCTCCTTTTAAAATTACATCACCGTCCTAGATGTGCGCTCAAGACTTTGTGCCCTCGCAACTTGCAAGGCTTCTTCGAGGCTGCTTAGCCTGCTTTCCTTTCATCACATTGTCAAATCTCATGGCAGCTTACTGTATATAATATAGCACGGATTGATCAACAGGGAAGCGCGCGCGCCTCTTGAAACAAAAGAAACGGCGAAACGCCAAAACAGGACAAGACAAGGACGAAGAAAAAAGCCATTGTTCATCTGTGTCATGTGAGAAACCACAATCGAGAGCCAAATTTCCAATAAATAAATCGGGGCTAGCAACAAACACCATTGTCTTACACCCCAACGGTATCTTCTAGATAACAAAGAGACAGAGAATAATTTCTCATCACCCCTTTGTCGCATTCGACGCCGCAGCTGCACCCCCACCACCAGTCCCAGTAGCAGGCCTCGTCTTCCGCCTCGTCGGCTGATAGACATCATTGAAGTTCATAGCCACGCCCAAGAACCGCATATCCACATTAGGCTGGTATGCCAAGTCCCCCAGCAGAATCTGCACACTCGCCTTAAACGACGCCCCAAGCTGATGCAGACGGTCCTGCAAGAGGGGGAATTCAGACGACACGCTCGCACCAGCTGAAGACAACCCAGGCACCCCGCCGATACCTCCCGTCCCAGACCCAGAAGTATATTGTTCGTCCATGGATTGGTGGTGCTGGTGCTGATGTTGATGCTGGTGCTGCTGGTGGTTGATTTTCGTAGACGTCCGCACATGAGCCTCTTGTTTTCGCGTAAAATCCGATACACTCCAACTATACAGCCCATCGACGGACTTTCTATAGTCGAGCATGAGGAGTAGAATATCACTCAATTGATCGAGATACCACGACGACGATGAAGACGCACCACGAGCTTCTTCCTCATCTGCTCCACCCCCATGCTGCTGCTGGTGATGGTGGTGGTGTCGTCGCTTGGCGCCCAGTAAACCCTTGTGGGTAATATCATTCAAATACCGTTTATGTGCATTAATGAGATCATCCAGCGTACAGTCATCCTTGTGGATACGCTTCTGGAGTTCATCCCACGACGACTCAATCACCTCAAACAAGATGTAGTACTGGAGTTGGCCGACAAAGTGGATCATCTCGGCGAGGACCCCGCGCGTTGATTTCCAGGCCTGCATCACGACCGGGTCCGGGTTCTGGAGGACCCCACGCGCGCCTGTCATGCATTTGCGCCATGTGCTCAGGAGGGCGAACTCGACGCGTTTGATGCGCCAGAGGAAATTGAAGACTTTGAGGTATTGTCGGTTGCCCCAGTCCGTGACGACGACGTCGACGGGGGCATCGATCTTGTATTCGAGTGTGAAGCAGTCCCAGCCCATGTCCCCGTGGGAGAGTTGCAGCATTCGGGCGTCTAGACGGCGTAGAACTTCGGCTGAATCGTATTGCGCGTTGGAGCCCCGGACGGCGTGCTCGAGCTGCGCAGTCAGGGTGTGGCGGTATTGTACTCCGGCGGGCTTGTCGAGGTTCGCGGCTAGGGATTCCATCAGGAGGGCGATGAAGTCTCCCTGGCCTAGCAGGATATAGTCCTTGAGGGCTTTGAGATGCTCAAAGAGGTGGAACTTGGTGGACATGAGGTCCATGAGCCGCTTCATGGTCGTCTTGTAGGCCTCGTCAATCCAGGCTTCCAGCGTGGCCGTGTCGCCGTACCGGAGCTCTTTTGACGCCGCCTTGGAGTAGTCCTCTACCCAGGCGCTGTCGGCGCAGCTGTGACGGATAAAGTTGAGTGATTTACCAATGAGGAATACTTTTTGCGCGAAATCATGCGTCATGATACTCGGGACCATGGTGTCTTCGATTTCGTATTTATCTGTCCATACATTGCCTGTGCCTGCACTGCCTTTGCTGCGTTCGGGCATGTCCGCCTGCTTCTTGCCGTACTGTTCCCGAACAAAGAATTCCTGGTACGGATCTGATAGCTCGCCGTCGTAGATCCAGTGTCGCAGTATATCGTAAAAGGGCTTGGTGAAGCTGCCGAGAAGTCGCTCCGCAAAGGCCGCCACTACGGGGTCACCGTGTGAAGATGAAAAGCTATGAATCAGTGAAATCAGTTGTCCACCTGCCTTGTTCTCAGACTCTTGCGCAATGAGGCTCATGAGCCGTAGACCCATGGTTGCTTCGCGCGTCCATACCACGCAGCGTTTCAGTGTCACGCCTGCTTTGCCGATGCCTCCGCGTGGGGCATTCTCGTCGAGCGAGGAGAGAGCTCGCCGGATCTGCCCCTCTAGTGTGGCAATCAGGCTGAGGTACGAGCGCAGCTCGCTCCCAATGGCCGCCCGTAGACTCTGGCCCAGGAGGCCTTTCGCTGGCGTGTTGCAGTAGTCGTCTAATCCCCGATATAAAAGAGCTGGCTCCGCAAGCGTGTGAAGAATCGATATCAACGGTAGCGGAACCGTGGGAGGCAGCCGCAGAGTATCTGGTTTGGAAAAAGGCAGCGTAGTGGATGAGAGACCTTGCAGCGTGAAGGGCAAGTCTCGAAGAATATCCGTCTCGGGGGGATCGATTTCCATGTAATTGCTGGCGAGCAATGTCGACTTTAACGACACATCTCTCCTGGCCTGTGGTGCTGTGGGCGGTGCTGACTGCGGTATCTTTCTCTCCTGTTCGGCCACATCCGTCGTGCCTGGCCGTGGGATCGAGATTGGGGCTGGGACTTTCCTAAGGCCTTCAGGCTGGAAGGCATCTCTAAACTGCTCATCCTCATCCCTCGGCTTAGACGTCGAGCCCTTGGCCTGGTCCCAGCTGTGCTTCTTGGCCGACGCGTCCCTCTCAAAAGATCCTCGGTAGTCGGCCCTACCAGACGCCAATGGTTTCGTCGGACTGAGTGGCTGCGGTTCGTTAGGATCAGGAGAATCTGCGAGCTGGTACAGTAGATACAAGATGGCCCATTTGTGCTCCAGCACGGGGAGGGACAGTAGTCGCGAGTAGAGATTCGAGAATCGGAGCGCCTGGCTCGGGTTCGTCTGGATAAGCTTGCGCTTTATGAGGTCTGAGGCGTGGTTTACGTCAGATGAGATGGCAGGGCGGAGAGGACTATGAGAAGTTACTTTACATCAGCCATGCCGTGTATGAGACTGGGCCTCCTGCTTTGGGGACGGGGAGGCGGTGATTGGGGCAAAAAAGAAAAAAAAGAAACATGAGAACAGGATTGAGGAGCCTACTTATCTATGATGGACGTGGCCATCTTCAGGCATGCATCGTGTCGCTCTCGAGCAGCATCTGCATCTTGCTCCGGGTCGTTGGGCACGATATGGGTAATCAAATGCTCGAGAGCCGAGATGATGCGTTCCGATGCCATGGCTGCTGCATTGCCGCACACTAAGCCACAGCGCGTTAAGTGCAGTGGTGATGTTCTTCTTCTTCCTCTTTTTCTTTGCCTTCTCTTGTTGTTCTTCGTCTTGTTCGGCTTCTCTTCGTATATCTTTGGCAAGATACGGAGCGAGCCAGGCCTGGGGACGCGACGAACGCGACAGTCGACAGACAGGCAGATGGAAGTGGGACAAGGATGTGGGTCAGAGCTGGCGCCTACAAGTGGGGAGGAGAGAACGATGACCAGCTTGGGGTAAGTACCTGGTACTGTGACAGAAGCTGCCTAGGTACTGTACCCAGCGGCCCAAAGACGATGCGTGCCGTACCCGCTACTTACTCGCAGCCAGGGCGGTCTCTGCGGGCAGCTCTCGTTGAACAAAGGTGACTTCACTCCAGCCTACTGACCTCCACCCCCTCTGACCTCGAGTCCAGTTGGACGACTTCCCGCAACTCGCCATCAAATTCGCAACCACATCATGCCCGGGTCATCAAGGTCACTTTAGCGCCGCGATCGCATACCTTCAAGGAATCGATTGATGCGACTCATGAATGCTTTCTCGCGTGGCGCGTTGCAATATCGCCGCACGCGACGTCCGTCAGCCCCGTGATACCCGCCTGCACGGCTTGCCGCCTGTACCATCTATAACCAACTTGTTCCCCGAACCCGCAAACCATGCCCGACATCGACCCCGCGGCCTTGAGCCGCCCGACAGTGACTCAATCGACGCCGACTCTGTCGAACAAGACATTATTTACAACAGCGCCTGGCTCGGCAAAACCTGTCAAGACAAGCCAGATCATCCCCGCTCGTATTGACCTGGAACCAGTGTACTCTGCGCTCAAGAGCGCTATTGGTGGAGAACGATGGCCTTTCTATAAAGAATCGACTGCGGAATTTCTGATTGGTGAAGTCCCATGACCGTTTCATCAGACGCCTCATGTCGGACTTATGAAGTAATTAACTCGATGCAATCACTAGGCCGTCTCAGCCAGGCTGAATACATCGACCGCATCGACGCAATACTCGCTGATCACAATGGCGAAAAGGAGCACCTTCACAATCAGCTTCTTGCCGCTATACTTGGGAACGTCACGAGAGAAATGCCCGACCAGGGCCCAGCACCCTGGGTCAGTGCCAACGACAAGCCCGCCGCTACACCTGGGAGCAAGCCAGTCACCGGCGATGCCACCGAACGGAAACTAAAAGGAGAGGTTATGCAACTTCTGCCACGAGATCGCCGGCGCATCAAAGATATTTTGCACAATGATGTAAGCATCGGGAAGCTGGGAATTCCAACGTCCGGTTTCTTCTCTGACAATGCAGCAGTATGACCACCTCGAGAGTCTGTCCAACATTTTTACCGAAGTACACCGCAAGCCATCGACTACGATGGATACGAATCCAAACACAGCGGCAGGTATACACAACATGAGTAAGATTCTCCTTGGCCTCGTGCTTTTCTCCCACGTACTCTTGTGAAATTTGGAACGGGCTACTGACTCAATGCAGATATTGACGTGGAAGTTCGGAAGCGATTCGCCCAACCGTTGGCCGTTGAATCAGGCGAGTTTCCAGATGTCGGCGTGATCAGTGGCCGGATGCTGCCATTTTGCTATGAGACTGGACTTTCTAGCGGACATGCAGCAGACGCACCACAGCTTGTGACGGTTGCGACTGAAATATTTATAAAAGAAGTGTTGACGCAGATTGTCAGCCGGACACGAAGTAACGGCCCTGGAGATTCCGGATTTGCAGGCTATGGCGTCGGCACCACGTGGGTACAAACTCACAAATACAAGAAGCAACTTCATCTGGAAGAAGAGGCATCGATTCGAGGCGAAGTGACCCGGGACAAGCTCGGGCTGCTCCCCGTGGAAGCCAAGGCTGCCAGCGAACGCAACCCGATAGGGATAGCTGACCTGAGAATCGCCCTGGAGCTGGCAGATACGGGAATGTCACTGTTTCCCATACTGATGACGCAAGTTCTGTATGGATATCGCGAGGGTGAGCTGGAGGGTTGGCAGGATTACACGTATGTCAACAACCAACGACCCGTTGCTGAAGAGCAGCCCGACGCCTTCGCCCCCGCGCAGACAAATGGCTATCCAGAGGCCATGGACATCGATGAAGACATGTTTTGGGAAGGAGCAGAGAGCCAAGACATGGATATGTTGGATATGGCTCTCGACTCTTGCATGATGGTGGGATCCTAGACACGGCCCCCTAGACGCCAATGCTTTTTGTGTTGAATTAGCCACCCGACTATGGAGAGGTATCGGTCAGCATGAGGATGCGAAGCTACGTACATGTGACTTCTGGAGACTGGAGCTGCTATCATATCATTTGCGTCACAGCGAACAGCGTTTTGTGGAGGGAGGATGGCATTGCTGTCTTCTTGGGCTTTAGCATCGTTCGACATTGGCGTACAAGGCGCTAGAAAAGCTCAGCCGGGATAGCATTGTCGTTCGTCTTTTGGTGTAGCGCTTACATCTTGGTTGGTCAAGGTCATATCTCTCAATTTTGTTTTGCTTTGTTCCAAGGATGGAGAGGATTTTCGACTGGCGTCCCTGGAGTATGGCTTCTTCTCTTTCTCCCTTCCTTTTTTTTCGGGGTTTTTTTTTCTTCTTCTTCTTCTTCTTCAGCAACAGGGTACGCGGAGAGGTCCTTTTATCGGGGTTGAAAATGCACAGGTCTGTAGTTCAAAGTGGCGATTGTGGCATTCGGGTGTGGGGAATTCTTGGATTTTATGTACATGTAGTATGGAACGATACCCACGACGCATTCCGGGAACAACTATTCTGTAGCTCCAAACTGGGTAGGTGTGATTGATTATCTGCCTTAGTAGGTAGTAGCGATTGTGTAGCGATCAATTGACAGTTGCAACATCAGACACCATAACATAAAATATAAAACTTTGCTTATACTTCCTCATCTTTCAGTAATCGTTGCTAATTACATGGCAGCGCGCCCAGTATTTAGCCTACCACGTACGTAATGCTTACCGATAAGGCAGGGACTGACGCAGAAGAGGAGGTCGGTTGTTCTTGCCAAATAAGCAAAGCAATGTCGCACTTTGATTGCCACAAAGCCCGGATAATGAGGGCTGATTGCAGTACCTACCCCGTCGCATGTTGTGGCGGCCTTAATTCCTGAAGTAGGTATCTCCGTACGTACGCGGGACTAGGTAGGTAGACAACATGGAGTGATGGAAGTTCACGACATGGATATATACCCTTCTCGATTCCAACGCGAATTCATTCAAGTAAATAATACGGAGTACCTAGGTATCCAACTTCCAAGACGTAATCTCTCCACTATGTACATACCGAGCTGCTCCCTCAGCCTCCGCCCCCAGGGCCATCGAGCGGGTCGGGAGTCGGGACAGATTTGGGGTCGACGCGCCGGTAGCGGAAGGTACTGACGTCGAGAATCACGATGGCGACTCGTTCGCACAGGTTGATTGGGTGGAGGTCAGCGGAGTCGACCGTCGACGGGACCCAGCGGGGCACACGGTACCACCTCACAACAAAGTGCAGCAGCAGAGCGAAACACGACACTTCTCGCGAGAGCAACGGAGTTTTGAACTCGGAGAGTTATGCATCGCATGAAATCGCATGCCATGACAGGGTCTGGTATGGCGCTTGCAGGAGGAACTGTCCAACGACTCACGACTTCACGAGGCCGTGCGTCTCTGCTGAGGTACGCACTGCTGGGGACGACGCAATGCGGTGGAGATGCGGGACAAATGCAGCCAGCTGGACCGTGCGCTGTTCTAGAAAGCTTCGGCAGGAGCATTTGGGGCCTTCTGCTGCGATTTCCCCTCCTTCCAGATGTCTCCACCCCCCCTCTTGTGCACGAGTGCGACCAGTGGTTGGTGGTGCCATCTAAAACGCTCCTTCCGCCCCCTGCCCTGCGGCCCATCGTTCACGAGCCTTTGATTGTGTGGTTTCGTCTCTTCTTTCTCTCGCCTGGCTTTGCCTGGTGCTGTGCGACTCGACTCCGCCTCCTCCACGTCTTCGGTCGGCCTTCCATCGTCCTTCTCTCCCCCACACACTCTCCTAGTCCTCCAGTCTTGCCACCTTCCTCGTGCGCATCTTTCTCCTGTGAAACGCTGCTCCCGCATTCTTCTTCCTGCCTAGGCTTCGAGATAGACTCCTGCCAAAAAAAAAACAAAAAACCACAAACGCTTCCAGCTGCAGAAAGCCCGCGTCTGTCTGCTATCGAGTTGCAGGAGCTCGACGCCGCACGGCAACCGATTCTTTTCGAGCTGTCTCATCATCCGCGGGACCCTGCGTTGGCATACTCCGTCCTTGTCTATCATCCCCTAGTCAATCTCTCGCTTCACGCACGTGCTACCGACTTGGTGCATCGAATAGTGTCATCAGCGTCACCTGCTGGCATTGATTATTTGTTCAATTGGCGTGGTAAGCTCATGCCTTTCCCCTCTGTCCTGTGTCTTTGCCCAACAGCCCTTCGCACTGGTCAGCTTCGCTCGGCGACGAGCTGCCACGCTGCTTGACGGCCTCACATACCATACCTCGGCTACTCGACTTGGAGCTTCGATTTCATCGATGCCCCCTGTGATAGTCAATCATCCACGGCGGCGTCCGTTGCCTCGTTCTCTTTTCGTTGAGTCGGCTTGCTCTTTACCTCTTGCTAATCTCTTGCCAACAGTTTCCCGAAGCGATTGGGCAATTCTCTCCTCGACCCTGAAGGATAATAACAGCTATAGTGGGTCATTTCATTCACTCTTATCTACCAGCCTGGCGCGACATCCACGAAACAGGCGACCTAGTCTTCGCATGCGCTCTAGGCACTAACCTTCCGCACTCAAGTTCATTACGCGTTGCGATCAACAGCCTCGACATATCAAGTCATCAACGACCATCACTGCAGATCTTCTTTTCATTCAATAACACATTCAGCGAGGAACGAGCTAGAACGAAAAATGTCGATTCCATTCATGAGCCCCTTTGGCGCCAACGTCAATCCCTTTGGCCAACGGAATCAGAATGCTATGCACAGTCTGGCGGAAGAAGACGAGAACGACTTGACAAAGTCAGGCAGCTCTGGATTCAAATCGGGCACCTTTGGAGGTGATGCACATGCAGATGAGCACATACGGCGCGGTCCCCCGAACCCAGACAGCTATCCGGCGCAATATAACTTCGCTCGCCGCACCTCGGTTTCTGCCGAGTCGCTGAAACCTAGCGCCGACAGTTACGACAACTGGTCACCACCCCGTCATGAGAAGACCTCTGAGCAAATAGATCGCCTCAAGAAAGCTATTGCAGGCAATTTCCTCTTTAGTCATCTTGATGACGAGCAGACATCACAAATTCTTGGGGCCTTGGTCGAGAAACCAATCCCTGCCAAGGGCATCAAGGTTAGTGTTGGGTAGGATCGCAATGCTGCCTCTCAATGTGCTCTAACATACTGATGCCGAAACGTCATAGGTAATCAGTCAAGGCGATGCCGGCGACTTCTTCTATGTCGTGGAAAAGGGCTCATTCGATGTTCACGTCAATGCCAGTGGAAGCATTCAGCCAGGCGTTGACGGCCTGGGCGACCACGTGGGAAATATCCAAGCGGGAGGTTCTTTTGGCGAACTTGCACTCATGTACAACGCCCCGCGCGCTGCCACAGTCGTGTCGGCCGAAGCAAGCTGCACCTTGTGGGCATTGGACCGCATAACGTTCCGTCGCATTCTCATGGAGAGCACGTTTGCCAGGCGGCGCATGTACGAGACGTTCTTGGAGGAGGTCCCACTTCTGTCATCCCTAACGCCTTACGAGCGATCCAAGATTGCCGATGCACTTGAAACGCAGAAATATGTCGCGGGAGACATCATCATTAAGGAAGGTGACCTGGGAAAATCCTTCTACTTACTGGAGAGTGGTGAAGCCGATGCATTCAAGGGAGACCCGAGCCACAAGGTTTTGCATTACAAGAAGGGTGATTACTTTGGTGAATTGGCGTTGCTCAATGACAAACCTCGAGCTGCTAGTATTATGGCTTCGTCGGACGTCAAGGTCGCTTCGCTGGGCAAAAACGCGTTTCAGCGTCTTCTTGGTCCCCTGGAAGGAATTCTGCGACGGACCAGGTATCAGGGTGTTGCTACTGGCGTGGAGGAAATGGACCCTTTGCACAGGGAATAGGCGAATTTCTTCAGATCAAGGCGAATCAGTGCTCGCTTTTACTTGCATGAGGCGAACCGATCTGGCCCTTGCAGCCGTCAGCTTGTGTTCCAATTACATATACCTACAAGAGAAGACGGGAAATTTGCAATGTGTGGGCTGCACCGCGTAACTTTCCGATTGACTGGATGAATGGTATTACGGGTGTGAAGTTCTCTGACTGGCGTTTTGCGGTGTTCATTACGATGTTGGTGTCGTTTGTTCAGGATACTACATATTACCCCTCTCCTACCGTCGCTGGCACGTGACGCAAATTAGAAAACAGACATTGCTACATGAACAGATGATACGTTTGTCAAACAATAATAAGCTTATTAATGGACATGGCCAGGGAGAGTCTTGAATTGTGTTGCAGTGAGTGAACGCAAGTACGATTTGTGCATACGCCAGAATGCGTGACGTCTCCCGTGTCTGGAGAATCGGCATGACAACGTCTGAACTCGGTTGAGTAACTACTCGCGCATGGTTGTATTCTTGCAGTCTAACAAGTACCATACCAATCGCCCTGAATAACTTCGCTCCCTCCACATTCATTCGCAGCACCATTCCCTTCCGTCTCTCCCTTCACACGCGCTCACTCTGCCTCCTCAACTCATCTCGCACCTCAGCCCTCAATGCCTCAACCGCAATCTCCGTCTCCAGAACCCTTCCCACGCCCTTCCTCCACGTACTCTCCAAACTCTCCAACTCCCCCTTGACGTCCTCCTGCCGGCGCGCCCTCAGGGCATTCACCTCATCAATCTGCCGCTTCGTATCCGCCAAATCGCCCTCCAATCTACGCAATTCACTCTCCAGATGATAATTCGAGAGCAGCCATGCATTCGCGCCATGTTGATCCAGGAGGGTTAGGTTTTCGATCCGAGATTCCAGGTAGGCATGTGAGGTGTAGGCCTTGGATAAGACGGATTGGAGTTGCTCTGTCGAGGACTGTGCGTTTGGAGAAAGATCCTGGACCTCGTACCGGGTTGTGTCGAGGGGGGGGAGGGGCGTAGAGGAGGCGATGCGGGAGAGTTCGGTGGTTATGACGGGGGAGAATTTGGGGGAGGGGGGTGATTGGGGTGGTGGGGGTGGTTGTGTGGAGGAGAGGGCTTGTTGGATGAGGAGTTTGGCGGTTTCGAGGTATTGTGCTGAGGGGGCGGGATCGATGTCTGTTGATTTTTGGGGGAGGGGGAGGGTTAGCGACATGTTTGAGCTGGCTGGGGGTTTGTTTGTTGAGGTTTTGGGGTGGTTTTCTTACAGGGGAGGGATTCGTGGTAGGCAGGTGGGATGGACATTGTGATGGAGTCCGTGATGATGTGTCTGAATGTTGTATGTGTTTGTTTGAGAGATCGTTTGGGGTTGCGAATCGTGGATGGAGTCGGTAAGGACTTTTCTCGCAAAGAGGGTTTCGCTTCGTTGTGGTTTCGTAGGGGTTTGCGCAGAATCTTGTTGTTCGCGCTGCGATGGGCGGGCTTCAATCGCTGCACTAGTATCCCGTGTGAAAAGGCGCAGAGAAAGGGTGAGGTAGGTTCGTATTTTTTCGTACTTGTGTTCGTTTGTTCTTCGTCGTCGGTCTCGTCGTCATTCATGGGAATCTACACGTCGCATCGTCAACGCGATGGGAGAGGAGAGAAGGTTAGGTAAATTGGTCCATGGCATTCCAACCAATCACACGGTGCGGGCCGCGGCGGAGCACATTGCCCGGACCATTCGGCTGTTGCGTGCGGGGAGTTTGACCTATTTGCCGCTTGCGATTCACAAGAGTACAATGATGTTTTAAGAACTGTCCTTTCTGACATCATGTTCCAACAGTTGCGGATATGTACCGAAATTTCGATTGTCATGGGGATGGACCTGTCCCCCATTCAACCAGAGTGAGTCCCCCCTGAGAACGTCTCATTTGTTGTTGACGACGTAGAGCTTGAATCAGGTTGAACGTCGCCCGAAGACAAGTTCGAGAGTCGATTATGTCCACTTTCGTCATCTCATCCACTCGATTAAAGACGGTGTGCAAATGTGGGAACGTTACATAGTAAAAGACAAAAGTAATACGAAAGCATTGCATACATAAAAGTTTGTGGTAATTCGATTTCTTGTATGATGTCTTGTCGGGTGGGTGCTACATCCAATCGACGTGCGTGGCCGCGACTCACACCACGGGGTCCACGATATTCAGTCCGGTCGCTTCTTGAAACAATATCAAGCATTTTCACAAATTACAACAACTCATCTGGCGGTAGGAGTTTAACGCCGAATCGTATTCTTCAGCCGCGTCGCCGCGACATACCGGCGGCCTTTCTCGATCAGATAAGCCATCGTGGGCTTAGCACTGGATGAAGACATGATGTGCTGTGAAGATTGCGAGCGCCGAGAGTCCGTGGACGGGACACTGCGCGGTCGCGGGTGATGATGGTACAGTGCCCGCGGACGAGATAAAGCAACGCTGTGCAGGAGACCTGTAATGCAAGAGCTTAGAGGCAACGTGAGAGGTGAACATATATATGCTTTGCCGAAAGGACTCCCGCCCGATCGCTCGCGTATGCTGTCACAACCCGTCGGCTGCGATGGATCGTCTTGTACAGCTTCACGACAATAGATACACAATCATCCAAATCGGCCGCATATGCCATCAACGCAACGTCTTGGACCGCTACAAACCAATCTACAGCGCCTCCAACAACGGCTGCCGCTCTGTTCCGGCTGACCTTCGCCTCCTACGCCTCCAGCCGTACCGGCCACTCCCTTGACCGAGAAATCTCCATCAAACGCACGCCCCGCTTTTGTGCCGTCTGCCTCAGCTGGGCGAAGATTTCATCATCGACGGATAGCATGTAGATGGTTTCCAGATGCGTAACCTTGATAATGATACTCACCAGCTTCGCCAGCTCGGGCAGTCCGTAGTATGGGCTCCAAATGCTCAACGTCCGCAGGTTAGGAAACGTGGCAACGAATTCCACCAGGGGATGATGCTCGTCGTTTTCGGGGTAGCAGCAGAAGCGAAATCGATAGAGCCCCATCGTCTGAATGGAAGAAGCGCCACGGGCCCATTTGTAGCTTCTCAGATGGGAAAGATCCCCGGAAGTAGGGCAATTGGGGCCTGCGTGATCTGGAAAGTTGATGTCAAATGATGTCAATCGTTTGGTTTGCACTGAATTGTACAGCAAGGTTCGGGCCACTTTGGGTGAAAGGCTGAACAAAGTCGAGCTGAAGGAGCGCAGATTTTGGAAATTCAAAGCCCGGTCGTCGTCGTCGAAATCAGGAAAGAGAGAGTCGGCAAGGCTGGGAACGTCATTGGACATGCGTATGTCGAATTGGAAACGAATATGCTGCAATGGTTTCCCGTGGTTGAGACACATCAGAGACTGTAGCATGGAACGTGTCTCTTCCACTTCATGTTGTGATCTTGGAAAAATGACCTCAAATATAAGTGCCTTTAGGTGTGGCCAGATATCTTGCCGTCTTTTTCGCCACATGGACAGGGGTGCGGGATCCAGATGTGGTAGATAGGGCCCGATAGAAAGCTGTTCCAGTCTTGGAAATGCGATGGAGAGAGGATACTAATACAGATCAATGAGTTAGTCTTTTTGCTCTCACACGTCACTGGGGATCTCTGCGAGAGACGGGGGGGGGGGGGGACAAACCAAAGAAAACGGTTCATTAACCGCCCATCGAGTCTCACTCATGCGTAATAACTTCAGATTGGGAAGATGGGGTATTAGTGGCATCTCGTCGTACCATTGCGCTGGAATCCCCACCAATTCGAGATGCTCCAAAGAGCTGAGCCTGGCAGCGTTCTGAAGGAACGAATGAGGAAACTGACCGGCAAGGTCTACTGCATCCCGATCGTCGCACCAGCCCTTCTCAAAAGAGAAATACCTCAGCCGGTTCCATGTCTTCCCATTCAAAGAAAACGACAAGTCCTGGAGTGTATCCGAAATCTCCAAATGTTCCAGACTGGGTGATTCTTCGAGGAGCAGCGTGAGCATCGAATCAGTGAGCCTCATACCATGTCTTGGTATCACAATCTTCCTGGCACCTCCATCCCCTGCCCAAGACAGCATCTTGTTCAATTCATGGTTGCTTTTTCCCCACCATGAAAATGTCATGTCCCTCCATAACCGGGCGTGTACGGGGCTGGTGAGCGTGTATGCCCACTGCTTTGAAACTTCCAAGCAGTCACTGTGTCATGCATCTATTAGCCAAGGAGCTTTGTTATGAGTCTGTGACCGACGCGTCGGTGCTCCATAAGATCAAGAGGCAAGGGAAAGTCAACGTACATAAGTTCGTCTAATTCAAGGTATCGGAAGATATACGTGACAATCTCGGCAGGCAGATACAACGGATCTTGTCTGAAAAAGAGCCGGTTCAGGGGCTTGCGTGCATCGTAAAGTTGCTGGATACTCGACTGGTTAGGGACTAAACTTCACCGCGTCATGATACGCTTGGGCCGAAGATCACACCAACTTACCTGCAATTTGGGCGAAGAGTCGACGGTAGTATCCTGGTTTGCCTCGATCCCAGCAGTATACATCTTCCAGGCATACTCGAAACAGTCGTAAGTCTTTTGCAGCTGTGCAATGTTCCCCACACGAAGGTATCCCTAGCGTCAGGACTGGTTAGCCACGATATGCAGGCCTGAAAGGGCTTCGTATTGTTCACAACAGGACAGCTTACATCTGGAAGTTGAGGAGCTAATTCCAAAATCCATTCAGCATCTTTCATAGCATTGTCGAGTTGACCCAAGGCCACAAACGTTACAGCGCGGAAGTCCAAGGCCTCGATATGATGCGGATTAGCGCACTTTCCGAATCTTCTGCCAACAACGCAATCGCAGGTATACATTGCTTCTCTGTAAATGGATTCCTGATAGGTCGCGACCACCCCAAATCTTTTGCAAGTGCATCGGCATCGTTTGATGCCTCTGGTGCAGGGGCAGAGTCTCATGGCCTGTTGATCAACAGAAGGGAAATGTCAGATGAGTACTTCTTTAGATGTTCTCGAGCTGATACCACGATAACTCACGTTGGTGAAGAGTTTCAATGCACGCTTGTAGTTCCTGGCCTTCTGTTCTTTAGCCGCGTACAACTGGCGGCCTGACTGAATAAGATCAGCCATCCTAGGCTCAATCTTCGAAATCCGGGATGGAGACATAACGCTACAGAAAGATTGCGAGGACCCGCGTCGATTGGAGTCGGTTTCTTGTCAAGTGCCTCAATATAGGGAGCCGGGACTTGAAAGTTGACGAGGATATTTCGATTCAAAAGAATAATAATAGGCTTTGGCTTCTAATTAGGTCTTCCTTCGAGTCCCTGTGAGCTTTCTATTCACATCAATTTTTTTGTTAGAAGTGACCTCTTATCCGGGGGTCAGAGATGTTCTCTGTTCTGACCCCTTGGCTTCTTTGTTGCATGAGCAGATCAGCGTTCACAACGGAACATATCCCCGGGAATAGCTCACCGACGTTTTTTGAATGGAACAAGCCGTGTTGTGTTTACAACTGTTTTCTCAAGGGGTTACGGGGCAATTCCGGAATCGTTCAATCGCGAATACTGGACTCTGGAGTAGACCCTTCCCTTTCTGTTCACCCTGCGTACTGGCTGGCAGTGGTGCTTGGTCTCTGTGCTGGCTGAAACCCGAACCTTCACTTCTTGGTAAGTTCAAATGAAGCTGTGACGATCCGCTGTTGATAACGAGTCTCGCGCCGAATCTGTCCACGTGTAAAAGGTCTCGATAGATGCTCTTACACACAAGGGCTGCCGTATTTTCTGCGAGAAATTTGAAAAAAATCATTCTCGGCCTCTGTGTCAAGACATATATAGTACCGGAAAGGACACGTCTAAACCTGACGCGCCATGTGCGATTGTAAAAGTCTGCAATGAGAAGTACCGCAGTATCCCGTCTGTCGCTCCGGCTAACCATACAATTCCGTAGTATGCCAAGTCCAGGCAAGCCCGGTTGACTCAGGACTGGCGCTTTCTTAGCCGCGAGACACGTGTAAAACGTAGCTCGAAATGATGCATCACGAAGATAGAATCGTGGATCACTTGCGTCATCATTGTTTTTTTTTTAAAAAAACCCCAATCTTTACGAGAGGTAAGTTTGACATCATTTGAATGCTGAAAAATTTGTCGAAGTGACCGAATCTCAGCTCTCTCAGGTAAGCTACGCTCTGAATGCATCACTTCTTAAATTTTTTATTGTGTAGAGAGGTTGCGCTCGAAGTCCTTGCCTGCCCATAAAGCTCGGACGATTGCGGAAGGTCATGTTTCTCTACCAGAAAGGCCCAGAATGCTCTATTCTGACGCTAAGGAATAGGTATATGAGGCGTCACGCGTGTGAATGACTGAGGCAGTTGTTGGAAAATCAAATGCGTCACGCTGTGAGGGAAATTTCGGACTGCTTCCGAGGCGAGGATTTCATTGGCGGGTCCATCACCGAGCGGTCCATCTAGTTCTTTTTAGGTTTCACCCACGAGTACATATGTGTCTAGATGCGTCAATCATGTTTTGTTAGCTTGGTCGGACGCCCTCGCCCTTGAAAGAGATCCTGCAATCTTGGTTAGTGAACCTTCTTTTGATGCTATAAATAGGGCTTGGGAAAATTCCTCATCATTGGCGATCTGTGTAGCGGATTTGCCTGCTGGAAAGGCTGACCACAAGCGATTGCCACTGCGTGCCGATGAAATTTTTGCTCCAAAGGGCGTGGTGGCGTCGTCACATGGCTGCTCGAAGATGATGGTTTGGTTCCTGGATAAAGCTAAATCGACGCGTCCCGACGAAAAGTGGAGGAAGTTTTGCGTTGCCTGAGGTGTTTACGCGGGGCCACTGTATAGCCTATCTCCACCAACGCCATGTCTCCGTCTACTGCAAAGTTCATCCCAATTTACGGCGCCTGCAACAATGGCAGCCGCTCTGTCCCAAATTCCGATTGAGCTACATACGCCTTCTACGCCCCCAGCGATACCGGCCACTCCCTTGGTTCCGACATCTCCATTAATTGCACGCCCTGATTTCGTGCCGCCTGCCTCAGCTGAGCGAAGGCTTCGTCACCGACGGATAGCATGTAGATGGTCTCCAGATGCGTAACCCTGAGAATCATACCCACCAACCTCGCAAGCTCGGGCTTTGCGTAGTACGGGCTCCAAATGCTCAACGTCCGCAGGTTAGGAAACGTGGCAACGAATTCCACCAGGGGATGATACTCGCAGTCTTCGGGGTAGCACCAGAAGCGGAATCGATAGAACCCCAACGCTTGAATGGAGGGAGCACCTCGGGCCCATTCGTAGCTTCTCAAATGGGATAGATCCCCTAAGCTCGCGCGACCAGCGACTGTGTGTTTTATGAAGACAATGTCAAAGGATGTCAATCGTTGTGTCTGCACTGGATTGAACAGCAAAGTTCGAGCTCCATCGGGTGAGAGGCAGAAAAAAGTCGAGCTGAAGAAACGCAGGTTTTGGAAATTTAAATCCTGAACGTCGTCGAAATCAGGGATAAGAGTATCGGGAATGCTGAAAATCTCATGCCAGCTCTCGACGCGGAATTGGTAGCGAATATGTTGTAGTGAGTTGCCGCAGTTCAGACACATCAGATACCGTAGCATCAAACGTGTTTTTGCCACATAATGTATTGATGCTGCAGAGGATCTGAATTCGAATATGAGTACCTTGAGGTTTGGCCATATATATTGCCGTCTTTCTCGCCATATCGACAGGGGTGTGGGGTCCAAATGTGGGATGTCGGGCCCGATGAAGAGCTGTTCGAGATTGGGAAAGGCGGTTGAAAGAGGAAACTACCAAGGCTCAATGTGTGAGTCTTTTTACTCTCAATCGTCACTGAGGATCTCTGCGGAGGGGAGGAGGGGGGGCAAACCAAGGGTAACGGGGCCTCAATCATCTCTTTAATCTGACTCATGCGTAATGTCTTCAAATTGGGAAGATGGGGTATTAATGGTTCCCCATCGTACCATTGTGCTGGAATCCCTATCAAGTCGAGATGCTCCAAAGAGCTGGCAGCGTTGTGGAGGAACGAATGAGGAAATCGACCCGGACCGTCTCCCCTAGGCCCAAATAAACGTTCGCTGTCGCAAAGCTGAAGAGAGAAATACGTAAGCCGGTTCCATGTCTTGCCGTTCAAAGGAAACAATAGATCCTTTGGTAGATCCAAAAACTCCAAGTGTTTCAAACTAGGTGATGCTTCGAGCAGCAGCGCCAACATTGAATCAGTGAGCATAATACGTTTTGATATCACGATCTTCCGGGCACCTCCATCTCCTGCCCAAGACAGCATCTTTCTCAGTCCCTCTTTGCTTGGACTGCGGTTCATTTCTCCATCTGAAAATGTCATGTCCCTCCATAATGGAGCATACATGGGGCTGGTGAGCGTGCATGTCCATTGCTTTGAAACGCGCAAGCCGTAACTGTGCCATTTGGCATTCGTTGTATTAGCCAAGGAATAGGTAAGAATCTGTGCTCGATACGAAAAACGGGGAAATCGAAATCAACGAACAGCATTTCATCACATTTCAGGTAGGAGAAGATTTGCGTGACAAGCTCGGCGGGCAGGCATACCGGATCTCGATTCTCGTCTGCCATTGAAGCACCGATTGAAAAGCTTGCGTGCATCCTAAAGTTGCTTGAGCCTCGATTGGTTAGAGACTGAACTTGACCGTGTCATGAAACACTCGGGCCGAACGAAGATAATACCATCTTACCTGCAATTTGGGCGACGAGTCTACGATAGTCTCTTGTTTCGCCTCATCCCAGCAGTATGCATCTTCTGGGCAAAGTCGTCATTCTTTTGCAGCTGTGCGATTCCACAGACGAAGGCATCCTTGTCTGAATTGCTGCGGTGTCACATGATCGGATGCACGATCATTGGCTGCAGCCGTCCCAACATTGTACCTACATAGCATAAATCCTCGTCATTACTTTGCAGATGTGCAATTGTTCCCAGAAGAAGTTATCCCTAGCGTCGGAACTGGTCAGCGAATGGCGCGCAGACCTGAGGCCTCGAGACTCGGGTAGGACTGCTTACATCTGGAAGTTCGACCACCTCGATATGGTGCACGTTGTCGCACTTGCCGAACCTTCAGCTAACCTCGCAACGACAAGTCTCCAGTGCTTCTTCGAAAAAGTAGCGACTTTTTTGACTGCATCTTTCTCATCTGAAGCAGCCCCCGGAGCAGGGGCAACTAAACATGGCCTGGTTTTTCAGGACAGAGATGTAGGTATCAGAGAGGCCGCTTCCTCAAACAACCTCGGGTGTTGCCTAAACATCTTACCCGGGTCAAGGATGCCACCGCACGCTCGTAATGTATAGCCGCGACATTCGATCAGATCCGCCATCGTGAGTTGAGCACGGGATGAAGGCATGATGTGTTGCGAAGGATGCAAGAGTCCGCGAATGGGACATTGCGTGGTGAGGATGGTAAAATAATCGCTGGCCCAAATGTACGCAGTGCAGGAGGGCGCCGCCGTATTGAGGTATGTATGGACCCTGGTTTCTGGGGCGACCTCTAGGCTCTACCTGGTATGTATGTAAGGAGGAGTCTAACTATTCGGCTATGTAAATAACCACCCAACTACCCAACGCAGTAGTTCCAGAGGCGGTCAGCGAATGGTGTCACAGCAAATCAGGAACGGAAGAACCCACACACCCCGCAAAAAAGTCCGCGGGATGCTCAGAGTGCGCAAAACCACTACAAAAGGGGCGTATAGAACAACTGACCCAAGCCCCTGTCACTGACTTGACCCTCTCTCACACTTGACCCTCTCCCTGGCCAATCATCTTCGAGATAAGATTTTGTCAGGGTCAAGTCATCAATCTATAATAATATTGGGCTAAAAGTGGAGTCGACACAAAAAGACGTAATCATGTCCGCAGCCTCTGATTGGCTGCCATCCATTGCGCCGGCGACGCAGTCGCCCGC
>SRPN01000373.1:0-22245 GCA_018360045.1 Claviceps capensis | reverse complement strand
TCTACATCTCGGACCCTTTGTTTGTTGCGTAGCCCAGCTCCCGCGAGGATCTAGCCTACGTTCTACGCTCTCCATTCTCATCTTATTTTCTCAGGTCGCATTGCATGTCAAGCAAGTACATACTAAAGTACGTATGTACTCATGTAGGCCAAATTGTCGACGTCTTCAACTTGGAGCACATTCTTCACGAAGAAATTAATCCGTCCCTGGGCCCCTCGGGGCCCCGTAGTTAATCTGCCATTTGTATGAAATACGTCTTTGAGAACTTACAAATCGCCTTTCGAGATCAGATGCCATTGGTCCCTCTCAGTCTCAACACACCCGTTCGCCTGCCCCAAAAATGTACAGCCAAGCAGTGGTGGAGAAGCACAGAAAACAACATTTCATGATTCCGTAGTCTGTACAACGCACCTCTCTGATTGTCAATTGTAAAGGCGAAGTGGTGTACGGAGTACTGTACCTGTAAGGGAGGGGTGATGAAATTGAATCGCCCGCCAGTACGTATTTGTCTGATTTCGCATCTTTCTCCAAATCGCCCTCACAGTGCACACTGTCCACAACGGCGCTCGAACCCGAAGATCCCCCGCTCCAATCATATCGCTCAAAATTCTAAGACTACCTACGGAGTAGGATAGGTACGTACCTGGTGTAAGTGCCCCTAAAAAATCTTGCCGTCATGAGAGCCAATTGCCTCGCCGTCGCGCATCAATTACCACCTCACTCAGCTCAGTCCACTCCTACCACGGAACGCAGATCAACCAGATCTCCCCCAGCGCAGTTCGTCGAGTACAAGACTCACACAAGCAACATAAAATGGCTTCCAGAATGGCTCGAATGGCCCCCCGAAGCGTCCTGGACGCAACGCGCTTCACGTCAACCCTTCCACATGCTGCGTCCAAGACCGCCGTCGTCGACCGAGTTGCCTCTTCCGCTGCGTCGAAGCAATCACCACGGGTTCCGGGAGAAACACCAGAGCAGAGGGTTCAACGGTTGAGGAAAGCGCACCAGGCGGCGCAACAAGCACAGATCAGTCCAGTGGACAGAATGGTCGAAGGGTCGAGGAAGTTTTTCGATGTTGCGCACAGGTGGACCGTGAGGGCTCTTATCTTCTCTACGAGTATGTGCATACCTCTCCCTGCTGCACTGGAAGCTTTTATCGTTTTATGTACCTCTTTCACTCTTCAAGAAGAGCGGTCCCTGTTCCCACATTCACCATTGTTGATCAACTTCATCACCACTCCCCCCCCCCCCCCCCCCCCCCCCCACTGTGTCTGGTTTGATGCTAATTTTATGCCATTAGTCCTTGCCGGCTTCGTTAGCGTATATTCCGTCTGGGACATGGTTCAGTTTAACCAGGCCCGCCGCGTCGAGTGGATAGAAGCAAAAAAGAAGTTCGAGGCCGACGAACTGGCCCTCGCACGAATAGCCTACCTCAGTGGTGATGCCACCGAGGAACAGATGGAGCTGGTGGAAGAAGTCAACCGACGCGCGCAAGAACAGGGTATCAAGCTACCATCCTTGCTGGATGCCCCTGAACATAGAACGCATTTTGAGGAACGCGTAAGGCCTACATTCTCTGGAGCGGGCACTGAACATGCTGTCAAGGAGAAAGAGAAGACTCGAAAGGAAGGCAAAGGTATCTGGGGCGTTGTCACTGGATTATTTGGTGGCTCAAAGAACACCGAGTCATCTTCCGCGACAGCGGAGTCGGTTGTGGCTGGTGACGCCGGCGTGGTGCAGTCGATTGAGACGAAGGCGCGGGATGCTTGGGAGACGGAGAGGCAGAACCAGGTGCAGGGCGGAAGCCTGGACCAACTGGGTCTGGAGAAAGAAAACTCGAAGCCCGAGAAGCGAGGCTGGCGGCTGTGGTAGACGACAGAGTGTCAGATCGCCATATGATAGTAAGGAGGTAATATTGTTCATTATATCACTTTGTGATCTAGCGAGGCATGGGGCCACTGACGGGAGGTTGAAAGTTTGGTTCGAAATTGCTCTTTGTATAATATACTGTGTTTGTTTGCAGAAGTGGTGCATCGGATTAGCGTGAGGGTATCTTTTTCTACAAAAAAAAAGGTGAAAATGATATGGAACACCGGTCGCTATTACATCATTGTAGATTCGCGGCTCTCTTATATGTACTACACCTCACTCGTAGAGCCGTTCCAGCGGAAGTGTATTGAAGTTTGGGCTAGAAATTCTACCACGTTTCCAAATTTGATGGTGATACAAATTTTACCTGTACAGAGTGCATTTTGGTCGTGACAAGTCTCTTGTAAGCCCGCAATGACCTCCCAGTCATGCACGTGTGCATCCGGGTTTCAGGTCTACCGACAGAAAAGAATGAAAAGCCTAAAGAAGCCAAGCCAGACCAGAAAGCAGAAAGAAAGCGTATCAACTGTCAGATGCATCGCTAGACCTTGGAAACCAAATACAAAGTGAATAGTTGTTGCTCGATAGCCTCGAAGAGAAGAAGAAATACAAAGGAAACAATGCAGACGCTGTTTGGGAAAGGAAAGAAAAAGATGTCAGAGGTCGCAGAGGTCGACGCCAGTGCGTCATGCGCTTCAAGCTATTCGAGCTGTTCCTGTTAAGAAATAAAAGTGTCGTTTTCCCTACTTGGAATGTTGTATGAAGGCCATGATAGGTATTGTCCAGCATACCAGCGTGACATGACTCGCTGTCGTGGTCAATTGGACCATTGGCTCTCCCGAGCGACCAAGGAGATGCACTTGCAAGTCCGTGTATTGCGATGTCAAAAAAAGAAGCCCCCCGATTCTGTTATATTTTCGTCCAGGTTCACTCTCTCGGGACAAGTTTCGCTCACTACAAAGTCGAATCAAACTTTCCGCTCTGCTTGCTTATTCGCACACTGTTCATCTAAGACCACCAACTCTGCCACATTGGTTGCTCTAGAAAACCCGGTCTATGAGATGACGATGTGATTCAGGTGGCCAGGAACTTTGAGTCTGCATTGTTCACAGTCAGACCGGTACCCCATGCTGAAAGTTCTCTTCATGCCTGGTTGCCACGTCCAAGAGTGAACCACATGCTTGCTGCGCTGGTGTCCCCTGCGTCCTGGAAATGGAGAGGCGGGTTCCGCGTCGGAAAGTAAGTATGTTCCTGATTTGAGATAGAGTTTGGTACCCTTCATGGCATTGGGGTGTTCCATAGCACGTGTCGAAGACGGCTGATGAGACGGATGATCCGGATAATCAGCTGCAAGCCGCGACAAGAGCGCATTTACATTGTTTGACTCCTCCACCGTCATGCCGGAGGAGTTACCTGCAATCGGCACAACAATCTCGGCTTTTGGCGATGGAAGAGACGGCATATGGCGCTCCGCATCGGTCGTGATGGATCTTGGTATGCAATTGTCTTGAGAATCGCCAGCGATGTGATCTCCGAGATTGGCGATCCCACCCGAAGCAGTGGCGGTCTGTAGTGGAGCGCATCCAGCATCTTGACCCCATACTTGAGCGGCAAAGTTTGAATGAATCGGTGTGGAAGTTTGGCCTATTAGGCGGGCATCACGGGACGATGAAATGTCTACGGATGTCTCGTCATGACCGGGAAGCGTTGGCTGAGCCATAGCCATCCTTTCCAGTTCCGCGTTTGGCTTGCGAGCGAAGTTGCTCATCGGATCCGGCGTCCATGTATCTATTGTATGCCGAGGTCCCGCTACGGCTGGGCTGGCATTCAGCGGTATGATGGGGGTAGTAAGGCACTGGCGAGGACCTGGATGTGAGGTTCGAAACGGGATAGAGCAAAGGAAACGTTTCTGAGACGGTGTCAACAGTCGCAAGATATCGGACCGGGAGCGAGAGGTTGATGACACTTACGTCTCTGTGGACTCCGAGGGCAGCCGCGGCTCCGGCGACATCTTCATCATCGCGAAGCCGCTTTCGCCCCGAGTCTACCGTGTCGAGACACTGCTGCGTGGCGAACATGACCGCTGGCGCAAGGTCTGGGATACAGGTACAACAACAAATGACCGTGAACAGCCAGCTGAACGGACGAGCGGGAAATATAGCAGGATGGTGTGATTCGTCACTGAAAGCTAGAAAATGCTGGTGATGAATGCTGACCGTCACCGACTTGCCGTCAACACTGCAGGGCACCTTGATGGAAGTCGATGTTGTCGCACGGTGATATGTAGTGAGGCAAGGCTGGGAACGAGGAAAGAGGTATGTAGTTGCAAGCTTCGAAGGATTGGGGAACAATGGGATGAAGGAGCAGCAAGCTTCCGCCGCTTCGTTCTCGTTCTTCCGAACATCCTCTTTCAGAATGAGGAGGTACACGCAGCAGCCGAGGGGCTGAGCTGACTTGCGGTACGTGCTCCGTACATTAGCACTTGGTAGTATACATACTCCGTATGTACTCCGTAGGTGCATCCCTACTCCGTGGGGGTGAGGCTGAGGCGAGCGTTGGTGGCCTGCCAGGTTTAATGCAGGTTCCTATGTACATAGTTCGTAGGGCTTCAGTAGCAGCTAACTCTAAGAAGCTACCACTTAGCCTCTTAGGTACGGAGTCAGTGGCTGACAGAAACGTGGTTGGTCCACTGGAACCTCATCGTTGGCCTCAGCCACTCAGATACCTACATAGTATGTACATGTGGTGTATGTACGTACATTCAGCGCTAGCCGCCGACAGCGGCCGCCGTGCAGCATCGTGCAAAACACCGCGTATGTAATACATATCAACATCACTTCATCCCATGGGCCATAGCCACCACGCCCCGGGGACCACCAACTCACTACTAGAACCCCTCCAGCCTCATCCAATGGCCTCGATCATTTACAACATCCACTCTCACTTGGATGTATGTATAGGGAAAACCAGAGTTCTCAGCGCTTTAGCACAAATCGTTAGGCTGACCGTTGCTAGCGTTTGCTCACCGGACAGAGATAGGTCATCGTCTGCATTTGCCCCCAAGTTCATGGACGTGATGAGGAGACCCGCACCCGCGCCAGCGCCAGCACCAGCCTCGTTCAAGTCCCCATCCGAAGAGGAAACTTCGTGGGCGCCAAGATCCTGGCGCCTTTGTGCTCGCGGCTGTTCCGCGAGTCCTGTCCGTAGCAGCTCGTTGTGGCAGCCTTCTGTTACATTTTGTCGAGGTCTAGTTGTCCTCGTTGAATACCGCGATAGCTGCTGTTGTGAGACCACAAATAGTCTGCTGACTCCCGAGGTTCTGGTGATGCCAGTGTCTTCTACCGCTTCGCTGCGCTGGCAGCTTCCACGGCGCCTACCGAGATAAATTGTCAGTTTTGAAGCCGTCTGATGTACGCCATTTCTTGTCCGGAGCTGACCATGGCGCTCAGTAGGTTTGCGAAGCTAATAACTAGCTCTGTGCCTCAGTCGCAGCTGTTCTCGTTGTCCTGACAGATGTCTGCGCATAATTGCAGCAAGTAAGGAGGAGGGCACGACGCAATGAGACTAATATCGCAAATTTGGTATGTTCAGTCACCATAATGAACCAAATATGTATCGGGACTTTGCATGAGACTAGTAAAAAGAAGCTTTATCGAGAACAAAGTCAAAAGCACAGAGCAAGTAAGGATAACACACAACAAAGCATACAATGGGACTGATACCTGTTTTGTAGGGTCCAGTGCCAACGTCTACAGTGACAGCAAGAGTTTCAGGCATGTCTCTGCAGTGCCCGAGCGCTATTGGAATATGGCATCCGGTTGCTCTTTATGGGCTGACATGAGGGCTCATATTGCAGACAAGGCTTGAAATACCAGTGCGGCTTGCGCGGGATGGTATTCGGGCTGGCTCTTGGTCGTGTCCATATCCACGTTTGACTTGGCTAGCCAGTCTTCAAAATGCTGCCATATTGGCACAACGAGTTGCCGAACCTCGTCTTCGGTTCGACAATCGATCTGGCGCGTACAAGTTGCGATAATAGATGATGTCTTCTATCTCTGCCAGCTCAGCCTGCAGGGACGACGCCTCAAAGGCCTTGTCTGTGCCTTGAGCGGCAAAGTTCAGCTGAACCCCCGCCAGGATTCTCGGCGGTACTCCTGCTGTCCAGGAGATTTTCTTGTCTAAAATGTACAGAAAATGCGTCAGCTTCTTGTACTCTTGGAAGTCGCTCTCACGGAGCCGGCTTTGAGTACGGCGCCATTGCAGGATACCGGTGGCTTCGGTGCAGCGGGCCGTATGGGCGAACAGATGTTCCAACGTGTGCAAGGGAAAGTAGTGCCACGGCAAACTTTGAAGAATGGACGAATCAAACAAGAAATGAGAAGAAAAAAGTGTCCATATCAGCAACAGCAACCATGATGGAAGAGTCGTATGATTAGCGCCATTGGTAGGTCGATCGAGCCTCCATGATACAGAAGCTTAGTATGTACGTACCAGTGACAAGAGTGCCTGTACGTTGAGAAGGCAAGGAGAGAGCAGTCCGAGGTTCTCTGCAGCACTGAGCATGCTTGGAATTGACGAGAAAGCAAGCAACAAGGTCGGATTCGAGAGACGACACAAATTTAGTGACGCCCGACTGCGCCATTTTTCGCTGAACCGAACGAACCGAGTCTGCATGCAAGGTGAAAAGAACCAGGCTGTTGCAGCAGACGTTACTCGCCCATCTGGACTCCGGGCAAGTGGAATCCTGCCAGAGAGAATCCACCATAGCTTGGAACTTGCTCTTGTCCCACGTCGGAAATTTGGGGTTGACGGTCGCAAAGTACGGATCTATCATGGCGTCTAGTATGGCGAGCGATGGTCCGATAGGCGGCGACACCACACCGTCAAGGCACTTGCTACCCGGGGTGGCCAACACAAAACCATATACTCTATTGGACCAGCATCCCGGCGTCTCTCCATTCATACGTATCTGAGCTGGCGCGATGGGCGACCAAGTCCCTGACTCCCGAGCTCGAGTATGATGCCGTCTAGACGTCGGGCCGAAGTACCGCGTTCCAGAAATACTGCCTTGCTTCTCGTCGTGCTCTTCGTGCTCTTCGACAAGCCGATCCAGCTGCCGCATGAATAGCGGCCTCAGCCCGTTGTCTGGTCCAGGAGCATAGGAAGTCTGCGTCTTAGAGCCCGATACGGCTTCGATGCATCGCCATCTCTCAGCAGCACCGAGCGTTGACGAGGCCCGGCACTCCTCAAAAGTCCGCTTGAGCGACTACTGAATTTCGCTCACCGCAGCCTGCGCGACACAGCAGAGCGGAACAAGTATCAGAGATGGCGAAGCCTCGGGAAAGCGGGAAACAAAAAATCGTACCTCTACATCTTGTAGTCGACTGCCCAAGCCCACGACGGTATGGCCCCTGCGCGGTTGCGAGAAGCAAGATTAAGCGGTCAGACCTGGGCCCGCGATGCAGGCATTGCAGAGCAATGCGCTGTAGCACGGGAACAACTCACAGTAGCGCGACCTGATTGCTCTTTTCACCCCGTCCCGAGCATTCACAGCTTCGCCCCGAACGGACACAGCTACCGCACAATGGCTTTTATCCATCACATCCGATCTTCTTGGACCGACATTGGTTGCAAACTAGTTGGGATCAGGACCAGGGAGGCACGAACCCTACGGTTACTCGACCTGGATTTTCCCTTCTTGCAGCGCGGCGTAAGCCCCAAAGAGAGAAACAAAATGCAAACTCACATTGATAGTCAGTGTCGTTGGCTTCCATCGCGCGAAGATCAAAGAAGGTAGAACAGAGCATTGCATGAACCCTTTGCGAGCACTGGCCTGGTCCGTCCGGATCTATAAATGCGGCACTTGGGCCGGCTCATCTGTACCTCTTCCGGATAAAGTCTTTAATTGCTTTACGATGACGTAAAGGGAAGAGAAGATAATAAATGACTCATTTTATCTTTCCCACATATATCTCACGACCACTTCAGGTTGGGCGCTATCTCCTTCGTCTAAACTGTGAAAAACTTCCGTGCGTCGCCATCAAACTCTAATTCTGTGGCAGACCGACTCGTCCCTGAATGTCAAGCCTCTCTTCTTAATGCAAGATGGACAGGGCCTGGTCTAATGCTCTCGCATGGGAAAATCAGACGCATTCATAATATGGGCTGAGGCTTATTTTCTTCAACAATTGGTCCCGCGCGAAGTCACGGACCACAGAAAGCCCAACCCTCCTGGGACAGCAAGTTTAGCGAAGGCTGTGCCAAGTCATAGAGGCGCCTCGCGATGGACAACACGGGTCTTTGGGTACCTTACGGACACTGCGCGTGTCTCTGGTGCGACGTTTTTCAACTTCCCCAGGTTCCAACTCGTCTTCGTGACCAACTCTGGGTAGATGCAATGGCCAAGATGGGCGGATATCGGGGTTTGCGCGAACCTCTCGATAACTGACGTAGAATAAAGGAGTGCTTCATTCTCAAAGTAGTAGCGATCGAGTTGCGTCCGCTCTCTTGTACAATGGCGCTGGGCGTTGCCTTGTTTCTCTTGCAAGAAACTTGGTATCCTCCATACATCTTCGTCAAGATCGCGGATCATCAGACACTTGCTAGTCGCAGAAATCTGTCGACACGCGATGCAAGGCGACTAAATTGACCGAAGTTCCCTTGGGTCTATAACAGAGCTTCAGGCTGACGAGCTATATTCGATGGTAGCTCATCGACCTTGTGTAGCATGTTTCAATAGCCTCATATGTCAATCAGTACATACGGAGAGTTGTATGGGTCCCTGGCATGTAGCTTCCGCATCTACAGGGCCAGGAATGCGCCATACTCGCGAAATGCTGTTGCGACTAAATTGTAGAAGCGGAAGAGCGGAATATGAGGCGCAGTCGTGATCCTGACCTAACAACTCGGAGAAAGAATTCGTGATGAAGACGGTACGTGCACACCTGAGCCCCGCGATCGTAGGATGCAACTTTGCTACTGGCGAGGTTTAAAGATGGCGAAAATTGGATGCGAGCAGGGTACTGTCCCGGGGCCGCTCCGGCTGGCCTGAAGCAGGTTGGGGTATGTAACCTGGGATCGACTCTCGAGGCAGATAAGAATAACCGGCGGTGGATGGTGTCGGTGTCTGATCAGGCCGAATAAGGCCAATAGGCCGTGACTTCCGACCGCGGCGTAGTTCTCTCTGAAACTTGATACAACGCTTACTCTATCTCCCTTGAGCCGCATTACGCAGGATTTGTGAGCCAAGGCATCTAGAAGTCATGCGTTGCAGAAGTACCGGGAGCTGCCGAAGTTCGCGATGCATCTCATGGGGCGACGAGCCGTGTTGACCAGACGAACTCTTTTAACACGCATCGACCAGCTCTTTCGTCACTGGATATTGCAGATAGACTTTTCCAGTACAGCTGACAGCGATCTGAGAAACGCAAGACTATTGCAATGAGTAGCCTCAGTGAGACTGCGAACTCGACCAAAAGCCAACCGATGGCCATCAAGGACGGTGCCAGGAGTGGCCTTGATGCCAACGGTAATACGGCTTCTGAGAAACAGGCGGAAAGCAATTCCATCTCTCCGAGCGACCCATATCATCAGCCAATCTCCACAGCCTCGGACGGTAGTTTCAATGGCCAAGTCCCAATCGCAATCTGTGGCATGGCATGCCGCCTTCCTGGTGGAGTCATGACACCAGATGAGCTTTGGGACTTTGTCCTCGCCAAGAAAGACGGTCGGTGTCGCGTTCCAGCATCGCGTTACAACATTGATGCTTACTACTCGAACACCAAGAAGCCGGGGACCGTCTCGACTCAGCATGGGTACTTCCTCAACGAAAGTGTTAACCTCGGGGCGCTGGACATGTCTTTCTTTACAATGTCGCGATCTGAAGTCGAGCGAGCCGATCCCCAACAGCGGCTCCTGCTAGAGGTTGCACGAGAGGCTTTGGAGGATGCCGGTGTGATAGACTGGCGAGGAAAGACCATCGGTACTTACATTGGCAACTTTGGAGAGGATTGGCTTGAAATGATGGCAAAAGAGAATCAAGCTTGGGGAATCCACCGCATTGCTGGGTCAGGGGATTTCCTCCTCGCCAATCGTCTTTCGTATGAGTTCGATCTGCAAGGGCCAAGGTAAGCATGCTCTTTCCCGGGCTGGTGCCGATCAAGTCAACATGCGGGTAGATTCGTCTTTGACACATCTGATTAGTATGACCATTCGCACGGCCTGCTCATCTGCTCTGGTGGCTCTGAATGAGGCTTGCGCAGCAATTCAAAGAGGCGACTGCGAATCCGCGCTGGTCGGGGGCGTCAATCTGATTCTCGCTCCGGGAATGACGACGGCCATGGAGGAGCAAGGTGTACTGGCCAGCGACGGCAGCTGCAAAACCTTCTCTGCCGATGCTAACGGATATGCTCGCGGAGAGGCTGTCACGGCCATATTCATCAAGCCCTTGGCCGATGCCATTCGAGATGGCAACCCCGTGCAAGCTGTCGTACGATCAACGTCCCACAATGTAGATGGAAAAACTTCGACACCATCACATCCCAGCACGGACATGCAAGAAGCCTTAATGAGGAGGGCGTATGCACTCGCAGGCATTCGTGACCTCTCGGAGACCGCCATGGTCGAGTGCCACGGAACCGGCACGGCCATTGGTGATCCCGTAGAGACCAAAGCTGTGGCTCGCGTGTTTGGAGAAAAGGGCGTCTACATTGGCTCCATAAAGCCCAACGTTGGACATACGGAAGCCGCATCTGGCCTCGTGTCGCTGCTCAAGGCGGTTAAGGCACTTGAGCACCGTGTGATACCACCAAACATCAAATTCACCACTCCCAACCCAGAGATTCCGTTTGAGGAAGCGAAGCTGGTCGTTCCTACGGAGGCTATCCCGTGGCCGAAAGGCCGACTCGAAAGGATCAGTGTAAATGCGTTCGGCATAGGTGGTGCGAATGCCCACGCCATCGTGGAATCTGCGGCTACCCACAATGTTCCGACTGCTTCGAATGACAATATCGAGACGCCGCATCTTCTACTATTCTCGGCCAATTCCTCCGAGTCCATTACCCGAATGATAGAAAATTACAAGGCCTGGCTCGAGCATCATCCGGAAAAAGCTTCTGACCTGGCTTATACTCTCGCAAGGAAAAGGACACAGCTTCCATATCGTGCATTCGGCATTGCGAATAAGGGCATGCTGGAGAGCGTTTCGCAACCCATACACTCGGTGGCGTATTCGACGTCCCTAAACGTCGTCATGGTATTCACAGGCCAGGGCGCACACTGGCCTCAGATGGGACGGGAACTACTAGAATTGAATGCCACATTCATGTCCAGCATTCGTCGCCTCGACATGCATCTGTCCGCGTTGATTGAAGAGCCGCCTCATCAGTACTCGATCGAACAAGAGCTCAAAAAGGCTGGCAAGAAGAGCCGCCTGTCTTCGGCCGAGTTCTCTCAGCCCCTCTGCACCGCCATCCAGATCGCACTGGTTGACACTCTCAGGGCCGCGGGTATCGTCCCACATGCTGTTGTCGGGCATTCTAGCGGTGAGATTGCGGCAGCATACGCGGCCGGTGCTCTCACTGCCGAGGAGGCCATTACGGCAGCTCACTTCCGTGGAGCCGCAACGACGAAGCAGGAGAAACCTGGAACCATGGCAGCCATCGGCATGGGCTGGGAGGAGACCGGAAAGTACCTTGACGTGGTACCTAACGTGACCATCGCGTGCGACAACTCCCCCCAGAGTGTGACCATTTCAGGCGACGTTGACGCCGTAAAATCTGTCGTTGCTGCTATCAAAAAAGACCGACCACAGATACTGGCCAGGCTACTCCAGGTCGATAAAGCCTATCACTCACACCACATGAAAGAAATCGGCTCACACTACCACTCGCTGATCGGTGGGCACGTGGGTGTCAGGCGAGCATTATCCGCACTGTTCTTCTCTTCTGTCACTGGCAACTTGGCAGATCCGGAACATGACTTCGGGCCAAATTACTGGCAGAGTAACTTGGAGCTGCCTGTGCGGTTTCGTGAGGCGGTCACGAACATCTCAAAGCACCAGATAGGGCAAAATGCTGTGTTCTTAGAGATCGGACCTCATGGCGCGCTCGCAGGCCCGCTGAGGCAGATATTTTCTCACTTGCAGGCCACGGCGGCAGGAGTCGCCTCCTCAACTCCGTACGTCTCGGCAATGGTGCGCAATCAAGACTGTGCTGTGTCTTTCCTGACAGCCATTGGCTCTCTTCATTCCCTCAACGCCGCCGTCGACCTCGAGGCTCTCTTTCCCTCGGGCAATTGCCTTCCTAATCTTCCCCGATACCCGTTCAATCACGAACACAGCTACTGGTACGAGTCTCGTCCGAGTAAAGAGTGGCGTAGCCGCAGATTCCCGCATCATGATCTTTTGGGTGTCAGAGTTGTGGAGAGCAGCGAGTTCGAGCCATCATGGCGGAACCTGCTCCACGTCGCAAATGCGCCCTGGCTTCGTGACCACAGGATCGGTGACGACATTGTGTTCCCATTCTGTGGCTATATCGCGTTAGCTGGTGAAGCTATCAGACAGCTGACCGACCTCGACGAGGGATTTGCTATTCGAAACATTATTGTCAGCACGGCTTTGGTACTTAGCGAAGGAACGCCGACGGAGATGATTGCCGCCTTCCGGCCACACCGTCTAACGGATGCCTTAGACAGTTCATGGTGGGACTTTACCGTCTCGGCCTACAACGGACGCAACTGGACAAAACATTGTACGGGGCAAGTCACTGCTCAGTCATGTCCGCCTGAGGATGCCCTCGATCCTGATGCCCTGCGTCCCCTGCCGAGGAAGTTGAATGTGCGTAGGTGGTTTGAAAAGATGGCCAGAACTGGCCTGCAGTTGGGGCCATCATTCCAAACACTCAACACGATTTCGACTTCAACCTCGGAGCAGAGGGCTATGGGACACGTCGTCAATGGAAGACAAGGGGATGAAGCTTATTACTACATCCATCCTACCGTCCTTGACTCGACACTCCAGATCCTGGGTGCTGCTGCTGTCAATGGCCACGCGCGCAAGACCAAGACCTGGCTACCGACAGGCATCGATCACATTAAAGTGTATAGGTGTAGTTCAGACATGAACGTTAGCGTCTCCGCTAAGCTTTCGAGCAATTATTCGGTCGTCGGACGTGGGTCTTGCACGGCTGAGGGCAAAATTGTCGTTGAAGCAGTCGGCATTCGCATGTCACCAGCGGATGTGGATGGTGCCGGCTCAATCCAAGTCGCGGGTGGACATGCAGCATCGAGGTGTGAATGGAAGCCAGCCATTGAATTCCTGGATGTCAAATCGCTATTCTGCGCACCAGCAAGCCGTGCGTGCGATTCGCGCGCCCTGGAGGAGCTGGGAGAACTCTGCCTGCGCTGGTCTCAGTGGAACTTTTTGCAGAATCAGAGCCAAGTAGACTTGCCAGCGCATCTCCAGCGATACGTCGCATGGATCAAGTCTCAATCCACGGAGCCGACTTCGATGCACTCTTCTTTCTCCTCTGGTGCGACCGGTTTCGAGACACAGGCATTTGTTGCCCGAATAGATAGCCTACTCAATCAGCTCGCAGACACGCCGGCAGGTCCCGTCGCCGCCGCCATTCACCAGGTCTGTACAAACATGAATACTCTGCTGTCTGGCACTGGTATGGAGGACGTGCTGCCAGAGGGAATCATGACACGTGTTTACGAATATCTGGGATACGCGGAGCGAAAAGAATTTCTTCAGGCATTGATTCATTCCAAGCCCAGTCTTCGGATTCTCGAGATTGGAAACAGCAAAGGCGTTTCGTTGCATCGCGAGATTCTCGATGAGCTGACGCGTCCTGACGGAGAGATTCTCTGTGCCAAGTATACGTTAACCACCCCAGGGTACTTTGTGGTGGAATCGCAAGAGAAGCTTTTCCCCAACATGGACTTTGCCACTCTGGACCTAAATCAGGATCCTTTTGAGCAGGGATTTGACGAAACTGGATATGATCTAATCATTGCCGTCAACGCTCTTCACGAGACCAGGAATGTAGAGGAGGGCCTAGCCCACGTGAAGAAGCTTCTCCGTCGCGATGGCAGATTACTCCTGCAGGAGCTCAGTCCATCATCAAGATGGGTGGATTATCTGCTTGGTCTGCTCCCATCTTGGTTCTCGAGCGGTGAGGGTGGGCTAGCAAAGCCGCCATATCTCAGTCAGGAATACTTAGAATCAATGCTCGCGGCCACCGGATTCGGTACACCCGAATGCGTGGTGTTCGATGCTGAACGCCCTCATCATGTCACGACCACTATTATCGCGAGGTACCCCTGCGAGATGGCCGTCAAGAAGGTCGCTGTTCTTGTTGAGAGCGAAGGACCTGTCGTTGCTAGCATCTTGAGCCGTCTTGAGGATAGTGGCTATGAGATTTCGAGATGCCGATTGGGGAATGCTCCACCGGCTGGACTGGACGTGTTGTCGCTCCTAGACATTGAGGACGCCTTTTTCCATGATATAGCCGAGGAGCGCTTCCTGGCTTTCAAGGAATTTATTCTTGGGCTGCAAATGAACGGGTGTGGCATGCTTTGGGCGACCCATCTTGTCGACATGGGCTGTCTTGATCCCCGATATGCCCAAGTCATTGGCCTCGCCAGGACTCTCCGTACAGAGCAGACCGCCGATTCGATGGCGACTTGCCAAGTCGACGACTTCAACAATGCTCAATCTATTGACTGTCTACTTCAGGTCCTCGCCAAGTTCCAGGCGCGCCAAGATGATGAGGAGCTCGATCCAGATGTGGAATGGGCAATTGTCGACAGTGTTGTTCAAGTCCCCCGCTTTCATTCCTTTGTGTTGAGCGATGAGCTCTTGGTCCCAAAGGGGCCAGGAGAGATGGCGACGCTGAATGTCGGCAAAGTAGGACGCATCAATAGCCTTCATTTTGCACGACATGAGCGGCAAGAACCCGAGGAGGATGAAGTGGAGGTTCAGGTGTACTCGACTGGCTTGAATTTCAGGGTAATGTTGAAGCTTCCTTCCCGTAGTAGGCCCCGCTGGCCAGGCGTATTATATTGTGGCTAACGTGATAACATCTCAGGACATTCTGGTCGCACTGGGCATTGTTGAGCTTCCAGTCCGCCTGTTCGGCATTGAAGCCGCCGGTATTGTCACCCGCGTGGGAGCTGATGCCAGCCCAGACTGTCTTCAACCTGGCGATAGGGTCTTCTGCTTCTGCAGGAAAGACGGATTTTCGACCTACGTGACCACCTTGGCGGCACTCTGCATGCGGATTCCTGACAGCCTCGCCTTTGACCAGGCCGGGACGATGCTGGTCCCGTATATGACTGCAATTTATTCCTTCATTAACATGGGACGTGTTGCCAAGGGTGAAGTGAGTTACTCACCTTCATGTCTAATATGCTATGTGTCATGCTATACACTTCTCTGCATTGTTTCCTTGCCGTACTGACCAATTGCCCCCTTGGTTAATAGACTGTCCTGATTCACAGCGCGTGCGGTGGCGTGGGCCTGGCAGCTATACAAATCGCACAGATGCTCGAGGCAGAAGTGTATGCCACTGTTGGTAACGAGGAGAAGGCCAAGTACCTCATAGAAAACTGCAACATTCCCAGGAACCGAATCTTCAACTCCCGCGACAGCTCATTCGTCGAAGGAGTAATGCGTGAGACGAACGGTCGTGGTATGGACTTTGTTCTAAACTCGCTCTCGGGCGAGCTGTTGCATGCCTCATGGGCCTGCGTTGCCGACTTTGGATACATGCTCGAGATCGGCAAGCGAGATTTGATTGGCGGCGGAAAGCTTGATATGAGGCCTTTCTTGGCAAACCGCAACTACTGCTGCGTGGACATTGACGGGCTTTGGCAGCCGAATAGAGTTCACGCCGCTAGAGCGTTGATGTTTTCAATACTGGATTTCTATGACAAGGGCCTCATCTCCCCGTTACCTAGTAAAATTTTCCCCGCTCATCAGACTCAAGAGGCCTTTCGCTTCATGGAGAAGGGACAGCACATAGGTCGTGTCGGCGTCACCATTAAGACGGCTGGCGAAGACGAGGCCGAAACGACATTCCAGTCCACCAGCAAGGCTCTTAAGGTGGCATTTAGCCCATCTGCGTCGTATCTCATGGTCGGTGGTCTCGGCGGAATCGGCCGAGCTGTGTCCACCTGGATGGTGGAACATGGCACCCGCGAAATCATCTTCATGTCTCGCAGCGCTGGTCTTACCAACGAACATGAAGACTTCATTAAAGAACTCGAGAGTATGGGCTGTGCGGTAAATCTTCATCGCGGTGATGTCACGAAGCTCGAGGACGTGGAGAGAGCCATTTCTGCAGCCTCTCATCCCGTCAAAGGCATTGTGCAAATGACCATGGTGCTTGCAAACGAGAATTTCACGAAAATGAGCTACCAGCAATGGACTTCGGCCACGGCACCCAAGGTTCAAGGCACTTGGAACCTGCACCATGCCTCTATGGCCGCGCAGCTCGACCTCGACTTCATGGTCATGTTTAGCTCCATCTCCGGCATTGTTGGACAAGCGGGTCAGGCAAATTATGCCAGTGCCAACAGCTTTCTCGACGCATTCGCCCAATACCGTAATGGCTTGGGCCTTGCGGCCTCTGTGGTGGACATGGGAGCTGTGGAAGACATAGGCTGGCTTAGTGAGCACCAGGAAATGATAGGCGTCCTGTCTCGGGCCGGTATGAAGCCACTTTTGGAGCAGGAGGTCATCGACGCCATGGCTGTCTCCATGCTGGTGCACAACAAACCTCCCGAAAATGCCACTCCGACGGCTCAGCTCGCGGCTTCTTCGACAATGAACAAGGCTTCTAGATTCTCGCACAAGAACACTTTTGTCGTTGGCCTCGCCTTACTCGTGCCCCTTCACGATCCGAGCAACTACGTCATCTGGAAAAAGGACCGCCGCATGGCATCCTACCACAACAATTCGACCGTCGCTGCCGCCGCGTCCTCCACAGACGCTTTGAAAACCTACCTGAACCATGCCAAGGCGGACCCCTCGATCCTTAAGTCTCCTGACGCCGCCCACTTCTTCGCCGTGGAAATCGGCAAGAAGCTTCTCCACCTGTTGCTCAAGCCTCATACCGAGGACGCTTTGTTGAAGACCAGTATGCCCTTGACCGACCTCGGGCTCGACTCGTTGGTGGCTCTGGAGCTGCGCGCCTGGATGAAGCAAGTTTTCTCGTTTGATTTGCCAATTTTGAAGATGATGAGTATCGGCTCTCTGGATGTTCTTGGGCAGTATACCGCGAATGAGATATACATTATGGCGATGGAGAAGAGTAGAAGCTAAGCCGCTGGCATGCGCTTTGTGGAACAAGGTTATCAATGTGAGGTGTAGAGTGTGTAAAGAGTGCCTGTTGTATTGCTACGAATAGATTTGCTCTTGAAGTCCGTCTGCGTGAGAGAGTGTGCACATAGTACTATAATCAATACTGTGGCAATTGAAATCTAGAGATATATATTCTAGCATTGTATGATGGTGAAGTCTTCTAACATGTGTCTGTAATTTGGATCGTATGACTTTGTGACATGCACAACGCATCCATATAAGAACCTCTGTATTTATTACATGAATGCCAAATCTACATATGTATATCGACGCGGTTGGAACTTGGAACATTTGGTCGGTTCAAGGATGCATAGTCTTATTGACCCTCCACGATACAGCTGGACCGACACAATCGTACTACAATGGGCATTTGCATCGTATGAAATTACCTGTCTGCTGCGTCGTTGCAAATCTGGACATCATGTGATTTCAGCAATCTTAGAAGGGTGCCTTACAGCACCGATCCCCAAAGCCTTCCATGTACAGCGGCGCAGCAGGCATTACGTGACGGCAGCGAGGAGAGCGTCAAAAGAGACGATCATGTCATTCTTTAAATACACTAGCTAGGCTGGCCTGAGCGAAAGAGCGATTCAGGCTGCCCGGCCCAGCTCGTACGTAGCTATCACGAACTTCAATCTCAACCGCCAAGCACGCCTGTTGGAGTCGACGGTAGCTTCAGACGTCGCGGCCTCTATAGACAGACACTTTCTCGGTCGCATTATTCCTGAAAACGTGTCGTCCATGGCCTCCAGCGCGGCAATCCGGCTGGTCCGTGGACCGTCGGTAGTCACTAGTATGCTGTACGATATATATGTAGTAGCAATCAGTTGGGATCAAATGACACGGCCAATATTTCTCATATTGGGTGGGATTTGAATAGCCAAACCGACCCGAGACAGCTTCTTTTCAGCGCTTCCATGTTCCATGAAAAGTGCTATATATGTATAATTCGCCATCCATACTTGAGCCCTTCCAGCACGGGCGCTTAGTACACGACGGCGAAAGGTACAACGCGAGATGAGGTGAACTACACCTTCATTGGCTGCGCTATCTACGCTAGCAGGGTACGAATGCGGACTATGCTGTTTTAGGTAATTTTAGGGTGAACGTGGAATAGTTCTTGGGGGGGACGTAAGATCTCCCAGGAGACAGGGGGGGGGGGTTAGACATAGTTGCGAAAGTCAAGGACATCAGGGTTATAACTTATGTCGCACGGAATATAGGGGTACCTAGGTATACAAAGCACAAATCGGTGGCCAGACGGCTGCGCCAACTCTTTTGTGAAACAGGTTATTGATTAGGCGGCTAGCCGGGGACAGACAGACAGGAGAACAGGTGACGTGCATGTAAGGGTAGCAATTACAATATTTTCTCACGGAATCAGGGAGAGGAGAGACCACACGTCTCTAGAGTTCCTTGTATAGCCATAGTCGATGACTACGTTAGGAATGACATTCATCAGTCCCAAGCCCCAAACATTGGCCCTTGTCACGACCCTTGGATCATCCTAGCATTGCACAGTGCACTGTACGAAGCCCACGGGCAACGGGTCAGCTCACAGATTCTGCGCTTGGCAATGGATCAACTTGATCCAGATGCACCAGAGATTACAAGCATTGTTAGCGGGGCATAAAGTTCATAAACGGAGTCATAGGCGGTAGGCTGGGTCGCTCACGTAGGTATGTATTCCATGCTAACTGGCTACCATGTCGACTTGCACCCATGGCGATTTGGTAGGCTTGAACATATGTATCTACTATCGACAGTTGCAGGCTTGGATCGCATATTCCTGTGTCAGCCATAGAACGGGCCCTCTTGTTTGAACTCCGCTCATATGGGCAGTCATATTGGACAAGGTTCCTTGCTACGTGTGAGGCCGTCAGCGGGAGCGTGTGAATAGTAAGTACTAACTAGAGGCTTGCAACGACAAGGGCCTGTAGATCAAAGAGCTAGGCCCAGATAATAACAGTGAAGAGGGAGAAAGCGCGTGAGGACTTATGTAGTTGATGCGGAACAAGATGGGGTGTGATAGAGCGTGCATGAGCTCTTCGGATCGGTATTGATACGGCTTTGATGACAATGGTAGTAGAGCGTGCAAAGTCGTCAAATCGTACTGAACAGAGTTCGAAAACGAGAAGCGCTGGAGGCTTTCCGAAATGAAGACTGAACGCAATATGCAGTGATAGCCCGACAGGCTCCCTGTACAGAATCTGAAGCAGGCAAGTTTCAAGGCCATCTTGGGTGACGGGCCAAGCTTGTTTATCGAACGAGGTTCTTGATAGTTGGCTGCGGGAACCGAGATTTAGCTTCAGGATTCACCTGGCAGAATAGAAACACCCGGGGCATTTTGATAATGCTTTCAAGTTTTGCTGCAAACCGTTTAGTATTTACGCCCTCACCTCATTGTATCTTGAGGCCTTGCTCTTCTCCTCATGCGTCTTACGGCGCCGTGTCTATCCAGCAACCAAAATTACGTCAGAAGTGACTTGCTAAGTTGCTATATGTTGAATACCGGGGGGAACCACTGATAGAGAGAAATATGCCGTGCTGCAGAGAGCACGGCATCGGGTTCGACTCGTTCGAGTGCCGAATGGCGGTGCAAGGCAGGGCACGATACGGCCCAACACAGATAGAGTATGGGCACTTATATTTGATCCTGCAAATAGACTATTCGGGGTCCCAACAAACCTTAAAAGTGGTCACTTTCATCCCACTCAGGTTTTCCCAAGTCTACCATAGCCTGCGCACAGTTGTTGATAGTTACGCGAGCGCCTAGACCCCTAAAGCCACACGCGACGCGGACGAGTCCTCTTGAAGCAATTTGTTTTCCTTAGAAGAAGAAGAAGAAGAAGAATTAAGAATGTTGAAGGGTGCTTTAGCTTCCAAAGCCGATTGGATCAAGGCGCAGAAACGCCGAGCGCCCCAATTGAAAGATGCACCCGCGTTCTGCCGCAATCTGGAAGAGGCGCTCGACCTCCGCCGCGTCGAGCACTCCATGTTCACTTGCAGCACGCCGGCCTGGAAGCTTGGAACCAGCTACGACTTCAGCTCTAATGACACGCTTTCGCTCGCACGCACGGGCGAGATTCGGCGGGCTTTCCTGGATGAGCTGGACCGCCATCCCGACTTCTTGATGCACTCGGGGGGATCACGCGTCATGGACGGCAACTACCCTTACATAGAGCAAGTTGAGGCCGAAATTGCGGCGTTTCACGGCGCAGAGACGGCGCTCATCGTGGGGAGTGGCTACGAGGCGAACATGGCCATCTTCGCCGCCGTTCCACGCCCTGGCGATGCTATTGTATATGACGAGCTCGTGCATGCCAGCACGCACGAGGGTATGGCTGCGTGTTCGGTCCAGTGTCGTGTGCAATTCCGGCACAACGACGCCGATGCCCTCCGCGAGGCCATGGCGAGCGTTTTGGACACGCAGCCACAGATTGCCGACGGGTCGCGCTCTCTCTTGATCGCGGTCGAGAGCGTGTACAGCATGGACGGCGACGTGTGCCCGCTGCTCGAGATGCTCGAGGTGGCCGGGGAGATGTGTCCCAAGGGGAATGCTGTGTTTATAGTCGACGAGGCTCACGCTACTGGTAACATGGGTCCCAAGGGCGCAGGACTGGTCTCCCAGTTGGGCGTTGAGAAGCAGATTGCTATCCGGCTGCACACCTGTGGAAAGGCTCTTGCGTCGACCGGAGGTGAGGAGAAATTATTCCTCTCCTGTTTCAGTTTGTGTTGCTATTTCTTCTTTAACGCGGCCGAGGACTGATGCGGTCTCCTTCCATGAATAGCTGCCATTTTAGGCGACGCGTCGGTACGCAACACGATATTGAATTTCGCACGCTGCATCATCTTCACCACCGCCCCCGCGTTTCCTATGGTGGCGGGAATGAGGGCAGCGTATCAACTCATGAGAGACGGCAAAACACAACCCGTAAGCGACTCCTTCTTCTAAGACCGTCCTTCTACTCTGGCAATGTCAAACCGTGCTTCTGTCCGTCAGTCGCTAACGCCAATCCCACGGCAGTATCAAGACAAGGTCCAGCAGCTGATAAAGCACTTTTTGCAATGTACCGAGTCCGATCCGTACTGGTCCAAGGCCACTGAGCAAGGCATTCTCGAAATGCCAAACTATGACGACTGCGCGCCTCGCGACTTCAACGCCCCCATCGTGTCGCTGAAATCCCGGCCACGGTACATCTGGTGGCTCGCTTTCCAGCTGCATCTGTCGAACATCTCGGCAATCCCAGTCGACTACCCAGCGGTGCCGCGAGGCCAGGGCCGCATCCGTTTCATGTTCCACGCGGCCAACACGGAGGAACAGGTCGAGTTTCTGGTCAAGACAATTGGTGAGTGGGCTGCTGAGATGATGGAAATCGAGGCAGGCCCGGGCGGTGGAAAGGGAAAAATGCCCAAGGCCGCGCAACACGTGTACGCGTTGATGAGCTCGCAAGGCTGATCAGTGAAGAAGATGACGCCTTGGAAAGTGGGAATAGGAAACGCTGCACTGCCACCGAGGACTGCAGGTGTGTCTTGGTGCACGTTTGAATCCCCGTAGACATGTACGGAGTACGCCACATAGATATGTATGTGCACTCACAAAAAGTCAACTCTCGTGACGCGGTCCTACTGTCCTAAGCTTTGCATTGAAGATTGGGTGGAAAAAGCTTTTGATGCTACGAAGTGATACTGTCAGAAGTAATGGGTTTTGTGTGATTGTATTGATTGACTTGTCACTTCTGTGTTCTTGTCTTCTTCTGTTGTTCCTCCTCAGGGGCCATTCTAATTACAACATAGGTGTCTGTGTGTGTGCACGTGACTTCTGCCCTGTATTACCGCCCAGCCTTATCGGGCCTCCAAGTACCATATCCGACACACCCCCTCAGCTTGGATAGCATATGCAAGCTGGATCGTTAATGAAGTGTGATGTTCTCCAGTTGGTCCTGAATTTCCTCCAGCCGCGCGTCGTTTTCAACTTTGCGCTCCGAAATTTCCACCAGTCCCACTTGCTG
>SRPN01000372.1:0-22267 GCA_018360045.1 Claviceps capensis | reverse complement strand
TCTTGTTCTTTGCCCTTCTTGTTCTTTGCCCTTCTTGTTCTTTGCCCTTCTTGTTCTTTGCCCTTCTTGTTCTTTGCCCTTCTTGTTCTTTGCCCTTCTTGTTCTTTGCCCCTCTCTTGCTGGAACCAAGTTGCCGGCGATTCACGAAATGGCAGAGAAGAGAGAGGTAGAGGTTGCCTTTATGTACCTGGTGCACACATGAATCATGAATGGTCGGGGAGAAAAAAAAAGCTTAGCGAGTTGACCCGCAAAAAGATGGACTCGCCGGGAATTGAACCCGGGACCATTCATAGGCAACTATTACTGATAGTTCTGACGAACTTTCACAGGTGCGAAACGAAGATCATACCCCTAGACCACAAGCCCATTCATTAGCACCGAAGGTGCTGTTGTTGAAGGCGACCCAGATATTGAAGTATATAAAATCTTTGCTCACTGTAATTGCCTTGCTATGCCGGCGCTCAACTTCGCTTCCACATGCGTTCTGGTTTCAATAGTTTTTTACAAATATATAGGGTCGGATCCAGTCGCGACCAAAATACAATATGCCATCATGGTTCCGTGCTTGTCGGTGTCGGAATCAACGGTTCGTTCGCCACGTTGCCTGGCGCCACCCTATACAAGCGACGAATTTATTCATTTTGTCAAGTTTTACATGAGAGAGGCAGTCCGATACATGAGGCTCGAAAATACTTAGCCATACTGTCATACATAAGTAGAAATTAGAGACATGTCGTATTCGAAATGAGGTTCTTGTGGCGTCGTATGATGTATCCAGATGTTATCGCAAGCGCTCGTCAGAAACTACGCATTGCGTTGACCGAATGGAAACGACAACACACACCAACATCAATAATATTGCCAGTGAACAGCGCGTTCCTCTCGGCCATTTAACAGCAAGTTGAACTGCAAAGCTGACAGTAGAGCACGGAGCTCCGGCTTCCAATGAATCTTCCAAAAAGTGAAGTAGGTATTCTATCGCGATCGCGATACGTTCGCATGCACGTGTTTTCAACGTCATTGACTCTACCCGATGGATCTTCACGATGGAGTTTTGTGATAAGGTGCAGCTTGCTATTGGTCTACATCTATCTATGTATCTTTGTATTTAATCAATACCTACTCCTCGTTGGTCATCTCGTGGTCTTTTACTGAATGTCGGTCAAGTCTTTCTCTTCTTTGGTTGAGGCCTTTGGGGGTCATGGGGACTTCCATTCGCTTGCGCCTTTCGTTCTCGGCAGAACGTTACGGCATCCTGTGAGGATCGCCGCTCAGCCTTTTTTGTCCTTCGTCTTGTCCTTCGTCTTGTCCTTCGTCTTGTCCTTCGTCTTGTCCTTCGTCTTGTCCTTCGTCTTGTCCTTGGTCTTGTCCTTCATCTTGTCCTTTGTTTTCTCCGCCCTGCCTGCCCGCCAATGAGTGGTTCTGTTCAAAGTTTTCCGCAAGCCCACGCCTGCCCGCTGCAACCTGATTGCTTAGTGCTGTTCACGATTGCAGCACAGCGAGGCAAAACATCCCATTGCGGCGGCGATGCAGTCGCACGCCATCCCGCGCTGCCTGGCAATGCTGTGCAGTGTGAAGGGCCCCAAAAGTCCCCCAGAGCAGTGCCGCAGGCATCCTCCGGACGGCGGAAGGGCTCCGGACTCGGAGGGACACCTGCGCAGGGAAGAGAGAGGTGGTGGAGCCCCGTAAATCTGGCGTCGAAAAGACTGGGCAGTGGGGACACATATGTACGTCCGCAAACCGCCATCCCATCCGCAAAACTTTCCCCTCGCAAAGCTCACTTTTCCAACCAGACTCTCTCCAACCCGAAGCGCAGACTCGCAACCACTCGTTGTCGTTTACGGGCAAGCACTCGAGAGACGCATGCGGCGTGGTACGTCGGAAACCTTTCATTCTCGTAGTAATACAAATCCTCGAATGATTGGGGGCCGCGCACCACCGTGAGCAGCAGCCGCATGTACTCACCCGCCACCGGGCTGCAATGGTACATGTGGCTGCTGCTCACGGTGGTGCGCGGTCCCAAATCATTTGAGGATTTGTATTACTAAGAGAATGAAAGTTTCCGACGTACCACGTCGCGTAAACGACAACGCGTTGTTCGCATCCTTCGAGACTTCGAGTGTCACCTGCAAGGGTTCTGCGTTGCGGACCACGAAATAATTGCGAACCCGTTGGCCATGTCGAAAGAATTCAAAGACTATTTCTGCGACGATCTTATGTACCACACCTTCCCTCCTTCTATTTGATCCTCAAAAACCCTCTCTGGGATTACGGCCTCTACCTGCTCTCGGACGGCCTGACTGACAAGCAGCTGACCCTCGCCGACTTTGCGAAAGTCCTTCGTCTGGCCGCGACTGAGGCAGCTGGCTCTACGCAAGAACATGCGGGTACAGGAGAGCGTGCACGGCAACGACTTCGTCAGCTAGGCCTAGAGTATTCCCTTCGATCCGGCCTTGAGGTCAATGGTGACTCTGCCTGCGTACGTCAAACACGGACCGACGATACGGACGATCGAACTGCGCGAAATTATAATGGCCGATCGAATAAGTCAGATTCAAAGTCCGGTAAATGCTGTGTGTGTGGTCGACCTGAATGCTGGTCCACCAACCATTCTCAACATAATCAACGCAAGGCCAAGGACAAATGGTGGAAGTCGAAGAACCAGAGAATCTATAACCCGTTGTTGATGTGCGTGGAATCAATATAGATATAAACAAGCACCAGTGCAAAAGCATAAAAGCAATGGTCGGTATGATAATAGTCTTCGTTCTTGTCTTCACTTAGTACAAAAAGGGGCGCGGAGGCCAGCTTTGTGGTGTTCTAAGTTTGCAACTTGTGTCCGCTGTGTGGGCTTGTACACCAAGCAGCATGCAGTGCGATTCCAACACTGACAATGTTGGCGATGGGTAAAATTTGTAAATCAACAAAGGTCAGACGCGATTTACACTGTAATCTACTCCGTACACGTAATTTCGGCCGACCATCCAAATTCAGAAATCGATCCGACTCCCGGTACCACCGTGGTCCGTCTGGTTAAATGTCGCTCCATGTACATGCCCATTGCCTACAGATCTACGTTCGCACAAGCCCTCTCGCCTTCCTCATCTCCTCCGCCGTCAAAACCCAGTCAATGCCACCCTCATCGCTCCCCAAGAGCTCCTCCCATTCGTCATCCTCCATGTTCGCCACCATGAGAAGCTGCGTGACTTTGCCAAACGCCTCCCGGACACTGTACTTCCCCCTAGACACGATATCCACAATACTGGTAAAATCCCTCTCGATACGGACCACGCCAAATGGACTCGTCTTGCCGACATAAGTCAGGATCTTCTTCTCCAGGATGCGCGACAAGTGCCGCGCGGTCAGATCGAGCAGGATACTGAACGTGCTGGGGGTCATGATCCGCGCGATGGGCTTCATGAGTTGATCCCAGCCGTGCTCGAACCGTCGGCGAACTTGATCTAGGAGCTGCGCTTCGTCTTCGTCGTTTATTTGCGCTAGTTCATGGATATCTTCCTCATGAAGGGCGTAATCGGCGTCGCGAAACGTTTCGCTGATGACGGGTCGGAGGCGAAGCTTGACGACTTGCGTGAAGAGAACTTGGATGCCCTCGTTGAGCAGTTCGGTGGAGCTCGCGACGAAGCCTGTTTCGAGAGCATGTAGTGACTTGGCCACAAACATGACGTCCTTTCCAAAGGGGAAAGACTCCTGCAGGGACTCTTGTAATGTTACAGTGTTTATTGCTGGTCCCTCCGTCGCAATGGTGATGCGGCTGCCGATGATCCTGCTTAGGTACTCGTTTGACTTGTCCAGGCTGTTGATGAGCACCATGAACTGTATTATCTTGTCCGCTGGAGGTAGGCCCTCGTGTATGACGGGCTTTGGATACGACTCATCGCGCATCTTGCGTTGAATCATGCCGATGAAATCTGAGCTCAATACTCGGCCTACTGTAGGTAGTACCGATGAAACAATATCCCGTTGTGATGTCGATAGAGATTTTTGGATCACGTTGTTCACAATGTACATGACATCATCCACCGCTGTGATTATGAATGGCGGACTCCCTTCGACAGCTCTGTTCAAGCTTAGAGATAGTCCGGTAGGATACTCGTCCAATTGGAAAGCCTTCTCTACCGATCTCCGAAAGAAGAAGGTTGTCATAGTGTTATAGGGCGTCGTCAGTTTCGCTGAAACCTTGCGGTAGAGATTTGATTTCACCAGCAGGCCAGGCAAAACCAGAGAAGGGTCTTCAGCATTCGCATCCTATTGCCATCATGAATGGCAGAGAAACAAAATTAAGATCCGAGCCCCAACCTAACTTGATACGAGGACCGACTTGCTTGGAGAAAAGGAGACTTACCATGCATTTGCCTGACAGAAATCGGGTGTATGCAGACCATCGGCCGAGCATGACCGCAATCTCACTGAGCAGTCCATCCACCTCCTTCATATTGACACCCTCATCTTCGCTTGATCGCGGGTTGTTGCCTCCCAGAGACGGAGAATTGATTCGAGGCGTACCACTCCTGGGAGTCTGTGACAGGACACTCTGCACCAAGAACGAAAACGGATAGCTTTTGATGTCGGTGATTTTCCTGTCCACACATCGTTCATCGCTCCAGGTATCGAGGATGATGCCTCCTTGGACATCAGCCTCCATCTGCAGCCGCTCGATGACCCTGACCATCTTTCCCACACCGTAGTGCCGCTCCACAAGCCCGCCATGCGAATCGACAATCTGCGCAATATGCTCAAACAGCTTCGTCAAAGCATTCGAGTAAAAGTATCCCTCCTTCCTGTTCTGCCCACCCACACTGTCCTTCAATGTAGCGCGGGCCGTCCCAGCGACCCCCTGACAGACGTAGCGCCCATATACATCCAATCCGACATCCGCCCTCCCAATCATGGGAAACAACTTGAAAAACCGCGTCACCTTGGTCCCGTCGCCATCGCCAGCTGCCTTTTCAAACTCACGCAGAAAGAGACCACACAGAGACTCTCTGGAGTTTTCCAAAGTCACCCACGGAGGATCCGGAACCTCCGCACTGGGGACTATGTCCGCAGCGAAAGCGCCTTGAGCAATCTCCTCGGGCACTTTGCTTGCTCGAAACAGATATCCCGCGGCTGCTTCCCAGTCTTGCGGGGCGCCCATGGAGCCTACCACGCCGTTTACGCAAGCCTTGAGCTCGGCGACCTGCTCCACGACGCCTAGTGTGTCTTCCACGCGGCTTTTCTCCAAGTCAAGCTCCTTCACCCTATTGCTGAGCCGGCCGGCCGTTTCGGCCGCGGAAGAAAGCATGTCATTGTTGATGGATCGCGCGGCAATGGCTTGTGCTCCGAGCCCGGCTCGAAGGAGGTCCAGTCGGCCGAGATCGCGCGTCAGGTCGGGCTGTGAGGCGAGGAGGGAATCGAGGCGGGCTGTTATGGTGGATTCTCGGTCGTGCAAGGAAAGCAGCGCAGCTCGCAGATCGGCTGTGTTGGTGACGTTGCTGAGGGGCGACGTGGGTGTCGTCGATTCTGGGCGCTTGCCATCGCGGAGGTTAGCGCGATGGGCTGCTCCGTTCTTGAGGGCAGACATTGGCGACGAGGAGGTGTGGCCGGGAGGCGCGCATAGCTCCCGGTTTTCTTGTCGACGCTGCTGCTGGAGTAAGCCTGGACCTTGAGGAGCGGTGTTGTTGGTGTTTTGAGAAAGAGGATGATGGTGATGATGATGATGATCATGATCATGTTGGAAAGTGGGCCGAGCTTTGCTGCGTCACGCGTGGTAGCTTCACTGATCGTGGGGCCACATTCGACGACGTTCAACATCAGAAGCCGTCTCTGCTCTGCATCACCTTGAAGGACGCATTGATCGATTTCAGAGGTTGGGAAAATGCGCCTTCCTTCTACATAATGCACTGGGTCATTGATCAACTTGCGTCCGTTGTTGGCATTTGCGGCCACAGCATCTATCGTATATTACACCCGCCGATCCAATTGCTCCAAAAGTGCCATCTATGTATGTCTGCTGCGCGTTATTTTCTGTAAATGCGATACAGCGCCTACCTGCGTGAGCTGAGCCAAACGCAAGACCCATCGACCACCCATTGAATGAACTTGTTTCCCAACCCAAGTATTTTCGAAAACAAGAAGAAGAACCACAACCACCCTCCACCCCGGTCTCTTGGACAACAAAGGGAACTAAAGAAGACAAACAAAGAATCAAACAGCCTGACTATATCCGCTGCTCCCCAAACGCCTTCTTCCGTACTTCAAGTACTTCCGCAATTCGTCTGCCCAAAACACGGAACTACAGAGGACCACTAACCTGAAGAGGTCTCCAAGCCCGATTGCTTCTGTCTGGAACACTTCCTGAAGCCAGGGCATGTAAATGACCAACAACTGGCAAACGACGCTGAGAGACACCGCCCAATTGAACAAGTTGTTTGCAAAAAGCCCCATTTCTCCCTTGAAAATGGATTTGGACTCTGACCGACAACTCAGCGCGTTGAACATGTCGAAAAAGACGAAGCACGTGAACGTCATGGTCGTGTCCCGCCTCGTCACCTGTCCGTCCGCCATCATTTCATGGCGGTAGATGAGCATCGTGCCTATCATGATGATGGCGGCTGATGTCAAGACACGCGTCAGGACCGCCCTGGTGAGTACTGCGTCATTGCGTCGCCTCGGCGGCCGGTTCATGACGTCTGGATCGACTTTTTCGACGCCGAGCGATTGCGCTGGAGGACCGTCCATGATGATATCTGTGGGTTTTAGCAGTTAGCAATGATTCACCTTTAGATATCAACGTAACAGAAGATGACCGCGGAAAACATACTGATCCAGAGAATTTGCATCGCATTCAACGGTGTTTTGTACCCAAAGAACGTGCATAGGAGGACGAGCGATAAGCTAGCAGCGCTTGTACTAAGCTGGAATGTAAGGAAGTTTTGTATGTTGTTGAAGATGCCTTTGCCTTCTTCGATGGCGCGTAGGATGGTTGAGAAGTCATCGTCCGTCAAGATCATGTCTGCAGCTTCCTTGGCCACGTCTGTGCCATGCCGGCCCATGGATATACCGATATCAGCCCTTTTCAAGGCGGGAGCATCATTGACGCCATCTCCAGTCATGGCGACGATATCGCCACGAGACTGCAGGGCTCGAATGATTTTCATCTTGTGATCAGGATTTGTTCGGGCAAATATCGTCGTGTGTTGCATAGCCACGGCGAGGTCCTCGTCGGACATGGCGTCGATCTCATCGCCGCGAAGGACAGGGCGCACAGTGCCTTGGCTGCTGGAGTGTTGGCTGGCGACAGCGATGTTCATGCCAAGTTGCTTGCCAATGGCGAGCGCCGTTGCCTCGGCATCACCCGTAATCATAATAACTTTGACGCCTCCCCGCATGAGTCTTCTTATCGAGCTACTGACCCCTGGTCGCGGCGGATCGCTCATACCGACTAAGCCGGCGAACGTCAAATCTCGATAGACTTCTTCATTCAAAATCGCGGCAGAGTTATCGCTGCTATTTTCAGAGCCTGGTGTAGCCGTTCTAGAGCCGTTTTGTCCCAAGCGGCCTCTGAAGGGCCGTGGCACCTGTCCACTAGCAAAGGCCAAGACTCGGAGGCCTTTTGATGCCATCGAATTCGCGGCCGCCAGGGCGTCCTGACGCCTGGCCGAGTCAAGGACAATCTCCCTACCATCTTTGTCGAGATACGTGCTGCACGCGGTAAGGACCTTCTCCACCGCACCCTTCATGTATGCGTACTCCTTGTCGCCCTTTGAGTCAGAGCTGATTGTCACTCCCATCCATTTTCTGTCCGAGCTGAAGGGTGTTTCGGTTGCTCGAGCTCCTACAGAGTCGCGTATGTCATGCTCTTCAAACTTGTCAAGCATGTCCAACATGGCCACATCTGTCGGCTGGCCTACCCATCTGGACGAAGTGGCTACGTGGCCGCGTCCAAGTGTTGATGTAAGAACTGCAGACGCTGCGGCACCGCTCTCTGTATACTTTTGAGCAAGTCGACCATTGTTAGCAATGTTGCCAATTCGCATGATTCTCAAAGAAGTCGGCGTCATCTTGGCTTCAATTGCCTCTGAGTCAGAGGGTACGACGATTGGTTTGCTGGCTCCGAAGTGCCACATCTCAGATGCCGTCATATGGTTCGTTGTCAGAGTCCCTACCAAGCAGATGATGTCAATCTACCGAACAAATTACGCTTCACAGACGTTGGATCCAGGAATACACTTGCCAACGTACCGGTTTTGTCGGTGCACACGACATTGACGGATCCTAGCGTCTCGACTTTCGGCATTCTACGTACAATGGCGTTATGCTTTGCCATACGGTGAACGCCAAGTGCCAGGGTCACGGTAACAATAATGGGAAGCCCTTCAGGAATAGCGGCGACTGCCAGTGATATGGATATTGTGAAAATTTCCAACAGCTTCTTCCCCTGCAACCACCCCACGAACGAAATCAGTCCGATCACGACGAAGGAGGCCTTGCTAAGCTGACCACCAAGATCGTCCATTGATAGCTGAAGCGGTGAGCGCGGACTCTCCGTTCCTGAGACGCTGGCCGCAATAGTACCGAACTGCGTGCTACCTCCCGTGGCAAATACTATGCCGTGACCGTAGCCTGATGTGACGAGCGTTCCCATGTACACGACATTGTGGGCTTCGCTCGCAGCATCTCCATACTGGTTTTTGTCTGAACCCGGCGCTGAGAGTGGAGGAATCTGGAGGTGATTCAAGCCTTCAGTCTTGATTCGCCTTGGACGCGCTTCAGTGGTGATGCGAACAGGCTCAGTCTCTCCTGTCAAGTTGGACTCATCGATGGTTAAATCAGCCGCCTTGGTGACGCGGATGTCGGCAGGGATTCGGTCGCCAGTGGTGAACAGAACCAGGTCGCCAGGGACCAGCTGGCCAGCCATGACTTTGGTCGACACTGCATCCAGCGCATCCTCATTGGTAGTTTTCGTCCCTGGACTACTAGACTGATCATTGGCGTCATCTGCTGGTGGTCGCCACAGGGGTGACTTGGCCATGGCAGCAGATGATTTGCCGCTTCCACCACGTATTAAGTGCGCATGATTGGGTACCAAATGGTTCAATGCCTCGATCGACTGCTCAGATCTGTACTCCTGGATGAAGCCCACCGTCACTACGATGGTCACGGCAACCGTGATGCTTACAGCATCATCTAAGTTGCCTAACAGAAGGGACATGCCAGCTGACACGAGAAGCAAGGCAATCAATGGCTCTTGGAATTGTTTGACGAATCGAAGCCATAATGGCTCTGGTTCATCATGTGGAATCTCGTTCGGTCCGTGATCGCCGAGTCGTGTCAACGCGTCGTTTGCCGTCAGCCCGTGGGTTAACGAGGTTCGAAGTTTAGCGGCAGCCTCGCTCGGCGTCATGTATGAAAACTCGTCCGACACGCTCTGCAATCGGGTCAGTGACAAATCGAATTGAACGACCTATCGTCAATTCAAGAACAGCACTCGACGTACTCTTGCGCGCGACGAAGTGGTGCGGACATTGCGTGGTCTTCGTGGCCCATTGCCGTAAGCCGGATCAACGGCGGAGAGCTCCGTGGTGTTTGGAACACCCGAGGTAGGTAGCAGAGGCTCGTTCGATAAGCCTTGGCGTCCAACCCATGGTATCTGCATCGTCGTGGACGATTACAAAGCCTTTCCGGAGCGGAAATGGCATGGGGATGCTTAGACGGTTAGGAGCCTGAACCGCCTTGTCATGTAGGGAGCCAGGACCTGATGCTCCGGCTCGTAGAATTGCATGTGGTGGCGGGTAAGTAAACCAAAGCTCGGGGAAAGAAAGCGATACGAACGAGCGTTGGCAGACTGAATATCCCTTCACCAAGCGCACCGCGATGTTGAGCAAATATGTCGAGTCGACGACGACACTGGATTGCGCGCAGGAGCACACGGACCACACACGTGGTACCTTTGCATAGTACCTCGGTGGGTCTCCCGGACGGCTGCCGCTAAGAGCGATAGGTACCTAAGACCAATCACCAAAGTTTGCCCGTATGTACATAGGTACCTACCTCTACATATTCTGCTGTGCGATCGAATGCCATGCTGCCCATGCATGATGCGGCATGCCGTACCTACCTCATTACGGCGGTGGTTGTGTTGCTGTCCATTGTCTTTGTTGTTAGTGGGATGTTGTCAGTTGCTCATTAGACAAACACTTGACAGATTCATTCAAGCAAGACATATGAAGCTTCGCTTTACTTCCTCATCTTCCAGTAATTGTCGCAAATTAGTTCAGCTTTACTGATAAGAGATCTTCTTCAATATATGCTAGGTAAGGTATGTAACATCACCGTTTGCACGTGGCAAGGTGGCGTGACAAAGCAAATCGGCCAGCTTTGATGAGCAGCTCTGAGCTGCTGCACTCAGATGCGAAAAAGCCCCCTATGACTGAAACGGAAATGGCGAATCGCGATGCAGTATCTGTCACGTGATCTAGTTGACGTGGAGACATGTTTGCACCAATCGTTATCGCGCGCTCCCAACAGGACCCGCCCCCATGTACTTGACCAGCCACGTCCTTTTCAGTCCTGGCCGTTCTCCTCATCATCCGTCAGCCCCCAGCCAGCTACTCTCAGTTTGAATCAGCATCCATCATCGCTATCCACCGTGTCTTCGCATTCACTCAACTCCGTCGCTCACCTTCGCTCACCTTCGCTCGTCGTCGCAGACTCTCACAGCCGCCTGCAGCCGATACGGGTGATTCTTTCTTCGCTCAGCTCCATGATTTCGCGCCGTATTGCTCGCGCGTTATAGACTGCCGACACGGTTTCGCGCTTCTTGTTTATCCTCCGCCACGCGCGCATCACGTTGCCGCCGCGTTTGCTCACATTCGCTCCCGCCATTCTCAAACATCAAACTCGAAATCTGCTCTGCTCGACTTCGTCGGCGGGCATCATTACTGAGCTACCTCTTGCTCGCCCGACTTAAGCTATTCGAGTAGCCGTGCAGCGTCGCGATACGCCACCATGTTCTACTCGGAGACGCTTCTCCAGAAGAGCGGGCCTCTGGCTCGCGTCTGGCTATCTGCAAACTTGGAACGAAAGCTGTCCAAGAACCACATTTTGCAATCCAACGTCACCGACAGCGTTGAGGCAATTATCACGCCGAACCAAGCGCCCATGGCTTTGCGTTTGAGCGGTCAGCTTCTGCTCGGTGTCGTCAGGATATACTCAAGGAAGACGCGTTATCTGTTGGATGACTGCAATGAGGCGATGATGAAGATCAAAATGGTGAGTGCCTCATCAAGTTAACTATGAGGCTTAGCTTCTTGTCATGATGTCAGTTCGTGTTCCCTAATCAAATCGGCGTAGGCGTTCCGATCGAGTGGAAACAATGATCTGGCAGCCAACATGCAAATGCCCAATCGCGAGGCCCTGCTGTTGCCTGATCTTATCACGCCATACGACAACCTGGAGTTGCCACCGCCTCCGGATGCCTCGTGGCTTATGTCGCAGGTCGATGATATTACAGCCACGCCTATTGGGCGCAAGGGCCGCACTCACAGTAACAGAGACATTAACCTGCATGAAGATCTGGAAATCAGCCAATTCTTGCAAAGCAGTAAGGCTCAGGAAACAGACGACTTGTTGCCTATCGGAGACGACATGGACCTTGAGCTAGACTTCGGTATCTCCATGGACGATGGCCAGAGCATGGAAGTGGGTCGAGACGCGCCGCCAGCGCGAGATGTTGAGGATGATGTCTTCAGTGAACTGGACTTGCTGCCCCGCAAAGACCAGGCTGACGTGACTGATCTGCCGGTCAGGATTGCCGAAGGAGACAACGACATTATCATGGGCGGTGATGAAGATTTTGGCTTCAACGTAGATGACCAGTCCGCAATGCCTGAATTGGGGCCAGCTGTGGATCTGAATCGTGCCAGGATATCAGAATCGCCACTCTCCGATATTGACGAGAAATTAGCTCAGGAAGTTGAAGCCGAGTATGCTCGCCACAGCCACACAGACCTTTACGAACCTCAGGAAGACACAGAACTTCCCATCGTTCGAAAAGCTGCTGCACGACCCAGGAGACAGAAGATTATGATGCCGGACGACGAGATTGCATTGTCTAGCAGCCTGATCAAGCAGCAGCAATCCGATCGAAAGAACATCATCAAACCGTCCTCGTTTCTTCCTCGAGACCCTTTAATTTTGGCTCTCATGGATATGCAGAAGAGCGGCGGCTTTGTGTCATCGATTATGGGAGGAGGTCGAAGCACGGCTTGGGCACCAGAGCTTCGAGGCATGCTCTCGCTAGATGCTTTCTGTGGAATGAATGAGCTCAAGCGAAAGCGTGACAGCGGCAGCGCTGATGTTGAAAGCGAACAAGGTGCTGCCAAGTCACCCCGCCTGGAGCTAGGAGACGACACCGACTTTGGTTTTGATAACAATGCTTTGGGAGGCGATCACACCGTCGACGCTGACGGCACCATTTTGGAACTTCCCGACACCGGCGACGACGGCCATTTTGACCACGACAGCAGCTCACACAACGCCTTTGACGATACCACGGCGCCCATTGTGCATCCACAAGACAGTGGTCCAGTGTCCACCGGCACGAAGCATGCTGTACACATTCTTCGTGACCTCTTTGGGGCTGAGGCTGCCACAGATGCCGAGATGAGAAAGAAGAAGTCTGTTGTCTTCCAAACTTTGCTGCCCGAGCAGCAGACTACCAAGGCAGAGGCCACCAAAATGTTCTTTGAATGTTTAGTGCTGGCGACCAAGGATGCCATCAAAGTCGAGCAAGGCTCTGGCCTCGGAGACGCCATCAGAGTCCGGGGCAAGAGAGGCCTGTGGGGAGACTGGGCTGAACGTGAAGCTGGTGGTGAGATCTCGACCCAGAACGAACCTGAGCATGTGGCAGTGAGCGCGACTGCCGTTGCTGTCGAAGCCTAAGAAACATGAGACCCGGCTGTATGGACACACGACTGCAATTGACATGGACACATACGAAAACCGCCACACCCGCTGTGTGTGCCGTGTCGTGCCCGTGCGTGTGCTCCTGTATCATACTGGCGTTCGCATTTCTTGGTTATCATTAGCTTATTGGATTTCATTTAAGCTGGCGTTGCTGGCGTTGAACAAGGGGAGATACCATATTCCGTGCCCACGAGAGCACACCACTGGATCAGGGAGGATACTATGCACCTGGAAACAACAACAAGAATAACAAAGAGGGATGTAAAAGGGACATTGAATGGCTTGGAGTGCGCTGTGGGCGTTGGACTACTATATTGATTGGATGCGCAGCCCCAGCGCTCCCGACTGCTGTGGTTTGCGATTTGCTTTGCGAGAGGATCGATGCTTTTATTTCATGGCAAAGGGAGAATCAAGGGAAGGGACAGTTTTACCTAGGTAGCTTTAATCGGTTGAATGAAGTCAAATTTGTCACCGCTGCTTACTTGTCTGCGTCCGATGTGGCATTGTGTTGCCTGTGTCCTATGTGTTTGGTGGCTGTGTGATGAATGTTGCCAGTCAGACCGGGACGACAAAAGAGCTCGTGAGTGTACTGTGTCAATCCTTTCCTGACGCTACATTAAATCTCTGACGCGAACAACGTGATTGGCAAGTTGGAGTTGTGACTTTGATGCTTTACGCAGCGTCACGCTTGTAAGTGCGCGTGTGCCCCGCCGTTGCGTCAGACCCCCCATTGCTCCTTCCACCACCAAACAAGGCACCAACATTCTTCTCCACGCAAATAAAAAAAACCGCCAAGGCGCCTATAACTTGTGAACAATACGCCCTCTTGACCAGACATCTCTGACAGCCGGAACGCAAGCAAAAAAAAAAAAAAAGGCGCAGCAAAACCTCCCAAGACGCAAGAACGCAAGATGCCTCCCCCCACACAACTCGCCATCGCGACCAGCTCGGTCTCCCGCCTCCTCAAGGAACAAGCCTCGTACCACAAGGAACTAGTTGACCAGGAGGCCCAAATAGCCCAGCAGGAGAAGCATATCAAGGCTGGTGGTGCGGATGAGGACGGCAATGCCGAGTTTATGCTGAAGCAGAGCGTATGTCTTTTCCCCTCTCACGGTGGCTACAGCACCTTTTCGCAGTACCCTTGAAAATAAGTCCACTCGAAAGGAAACGTTGAAGAAAACTAACGTATGGTGTGTTTGTGTGTTTGTGTGTGTGTGTGCGCTTGTAGAAAACGGCGGTTGAACAGACAAAGGCTGTTTTTGGGCCGTTGAAACAGAGGATCGGGGAAGCTGTGGTGAAGTTGGAGGATCAGATTGCGCTGGCTGAAGAGGCTGGTGGGGCGGAGGGGTTGGAGAACGCGAAGAAGGTCTTGGGGGAGGCGAAGGCGGCATCTTAGGTTATGAGCAGTGTCCTTGTACGGGATGAGGATCAAGGTGGTGGGCTACTTGAGGAGGAGCAGCGAAAGTGGTGTGGTGAGCATGTTTTTGGTTCAATACGAGTGTGGTACAATAATACCAGATTGTGATGAAGGATGGGCTGCACCAACTACATGAAAGATATGAACATTGAAAGATGGAAGAGGAATGGTATTGATGACTCTCATGGTCATTGTGTCGTTGTTGTGGTTATGGAACAGAAAAAAAAAAAAATGGCAATGGCTCTAAAACAAAATCCGTGATGGGCTCAAAAACGCTCATCTTTATTCATCCACATCCATGGCGTCCTGATTCTCGTTCTCGGGTGCTGTCCTCCGCGAGTCATCTCGGTCTTCCATCTCAACGTCTGCTGTACCTGTGTCACTTTGCTGTTGTGAGGAATTAGCACCATCTGGAACCTGCAGATGATGCGAAGCGCCTTGACGTGTAGAGGAGTCTGATCCCACCGACGTCAGCGCAGACTTGGTTGCGCTCCCGTTTGTAGCCCCTTCGTTTCCTTCCATTTCCGCGTGTCCGCGTTTCGTCGAATCGTTTCCATCGCCATCACCGCTCGGCCGCGGTGTATCATTCCCGCTAGGATCCGGTCTTGGTGTAGTGCCCTCCCTCTCACCATCTGCCTCGTCCTCTCCCTCCTCATTCATGCCCTCTCGCCGATCAACCTCCTCCTTCTCGTCGCGAATCTGGCGCCTCAACAGCATGCCTTCCTCCATGATTCTGTTGAACTGCTCCCTACGCTCCTTCCACGTCTCCTTGTAGGTCTCGCTCTCTCGCTCCAGCTCCTTGCATTCCTCTTCGAGCTTGGCCAGGTTGGCAAGCTGATCTTCCCGCGGCCGGAGTAACCTGTTCGAAGTGATCTTTTCGGCGAGATCATCGAATTTCTTGCGTTGAGCGAGCGTTGCGCGCGCACCATCGAGTTGTTCTCGCAGTTGTCCGTTGCTGGCGCGAACGGCCTGGCATTCCGCCAGGATGCGTTGCTGATCCGCGGCATAGCGCTCGCGCTCGCGCTGATTGGCATCGTGGAGGAATTGGAGGCGTGTAACGCTGCTGTCAAAGGCGGCAAAGTCAAGAGTGAGGTCTTCTTTTAGATTATCTTGGCCGACTCCGGCTCGGGCGCTGTCATCGTCATCGCCAGTGGGTTGGGTTTGGGCTGAGATTTTTCGTTTAGTTGCTGTGGACGCGGCAGACGTGATGGAGGAGAGGCGCTTCGTAATTCTCTTGAATGGCTTTTCCTCGACGTTGAAGAGTCGAAACTTGTGAAGCTCGATTTCGGTCTTTTCGTCTAATAGCTCCCAGGAAGCAGCCATGACCTCCATCTCTCGGACCAATCTGACGACGAAATCTTGTTGTGCGAAAGATGGATTTTTTCTTTGACAGAGAAGCTACTAGGTGCTGCAGTAAAGGGAATCAAAGATGCTGATGTAGAAGTGCTTCAGCAATCGGATGTTCAGAAGCTCGTTCGTGTTCGAAAAATGCGTCGTCTGTGTCTTGGTTGCGGCTGGCTGTGTCAACGACCAACCAAGCCTCGAGTCGCCCGCCATGTCTGTTTGGAGGCTTGGCGGCGCTGATTGGTGGTATCAGCGTTGTGGCGGAACTCGCTGACTAATTTTTTAGCGGCCGGCACGCTCATGCCGTCACTTTTGCGCCTGTCCTCCGGCCCTGCTGCACCCCTCCTTCACACATCATCTTTCATTTGCCTTCGCCTACGCCTACGTGCACTTCTTTCCGAGAGAACTCGGGCATTTCTTCCCAAACCCCTCGCTCTTCGTAACTCTTGTTGACGCTCGCGCTCTACCTCTTCGTACTCATGTCCGCAGAAGAACAAGATCTGTTGGCTCGCATCGGGCAGATTGCAGGTATTTGCTGATCATCAAGTCAGCCATCTGGCGCGTTACTGACCGGCTCCAGGCCAAATTAACCGACACAAGCGTCACCAAGCTGGCACTGTGCCTCACCCACAGAGTTCTGGTTATCCACGTCCGTTCAACCCAGATGCGACAACAAGCGGTGGGGGTACTAACTACAACAAAGGTGGCAATAGCTATCGTGGACGCGGCGCGTTCGCTGGTGCCCAATACAGGATTGCTAGACAACCACCAGTCAGCCACCGTCATCGGACACTGCACTTGAACAAATCGTTAGGAAATGCTTGCAATGCCAACAATGCAAGTGTGGATTCAACCCTTGGCGGCAAACCGGGCTGGGTGTCCAGAAACGATCGACATCGACAGCTCATCAACGCCAACGTTTACGAGAAAAACTCACAATCTCGAGTCAAAGCTATAGAGGAAACCCGACAAAAGAAGCTGAAGAGTCGCAAGAATCATGAAAAAGCACAGTTCAACGACTACCTTCGCAGTCAGGCTGGAATGGCCGGTGCGAATGCTAATATTAACTCGACCACAGGCAGGAACGAAATTCTGATTGAAGATGTCCGCTTCCTTGTCGCTGATGGTGGCAAAAAACTTGTGAAATCTCCTGGTACGAAGACCTTGGATGAGTTGGACGCCATGTAGCGCATTCTTTTTTTCGTCACTAACGCAGCAGTCCCAACGGACGTAGATAATCGACATCTACCGACACCGAAGACGGCTGTAGTGGCCGGAGTGAGGTTTCATCGGACAAAGACAGGGAATCTTGTGGCAAATCGAATCGTCCAAACACAACGGTATGTCGCCACGCCAGTGACGATGGCCATGCTGACTATGAGCAGTCGATCCGGAACCCACAAAAAGTCGCAACCGTGCAAAACGTTCTCCACGACCGGTAATATATGGCAACTTCTTTCTATACTCTCTTTCTTCGACAAAACCGGACAAGCCTTGTCGAAACGAATCCGAGAGAAAAGCCCGGTATGTGGCATTTGGGCGGAACAAACTGACGCTTTCTTATAGGTTCTTGCCACAAAGGCCCGTCTTGTCGATACCAGCACGATCCAACCAAGGTGGCCATCTGTAGAGACTTTCTCAAGGATGGCAAGTGTCCCAGCGGCGAGAGCTGCGATCTTTCCCATGAAACTACTCCTGAGCGCATGCCCGACTGTTTGCATTATGCAAGGGGTCACTGCGCCAACCCTAATTGTCCGTACACTCACTCCAAAGCGGCACCCTGTGCCTTGGTCTGCGAGGCGTTTGGCTTTTATGGGTTCTGTGACCAGGGTGCACATTGTGCTCAGCGCCATGTCTTCGAATGCCCTGACTTTAGCAATACCGGTTCCTGCAAGACCAAGGGATGTAAACTGCTCCACCGTGAAAGGGCAAGTCTTTTGCGAAGTCAGGCTGCCAAGGCAGACAGTGCCATGGATGAAGACATTTCGAGCGACGAAGAGCCCATTGACTCGGATGATGTCGATTCAGACGACTTGGCGGAGTATATCGAAGCCGAGTCTGATGACTCTGATTTCGAGAATGCGAAGGACTTCATTCCGCTCTGATGGCTGAATATGAGGATAGTATCATTTCATCGTAAGTTTTAATGGCATGCAGGGCGACGGGCGTGTGGACATTTGAGAAGAAAAAAACGAAGCGGCAGGAGTGAGAAAAAGACAATGAATAGTTTCTCAAGCCGGTATCATCCACACGAAGGTCGTGGCTTCATTCGCCATATATTGGCTTGGAAAAAAAGGTATATACTTGGAGAGCAACTGGGCTCGGCGCAATGGCTCTTGATGCCATTCTGCCGTGCGCGCTCAAGGGTCTCTCTGGGCGTGAAATTGCAAGAACAGAATAGTAGAGGAAAGGAAAGGGACCGTAGGCTTGAGTCATAGACTGTTTATACACTGGATTATCGGAATTGATCAAACAAGATGAGAGTCATGGGAAACATTGTGACATGTGCGAGCGAGTCCAGAGGCGGCAGAGAACAAACCGAAGACATCACAGCCACGGAGCTAGACAGGTACATGAAAGGGGCCGTGTGATGAACAAGAACCAAACAGTGTAACACATTCAGAAGAGACTGTTTCGTATCGCTAGAAGAGGCGTAAAGTATCACGCATGTCCTTATTTGGAGGGTGTCGCACGCGGCTTCAGCGCGGTGCCCCTCACAGGCGCATCAATCATCATAGCCGCCGCCCCATCTTGTCTTCCACCCAAATTGCCCCAAATATGCCCCTCGATCCTTTGGCATCTCCCAGCGCCGCGCACTTGCACCGCCCGGTCCAAGGCAGCTACATACATAGCTCATCGACGCTTTCTCCCAAGCTCGATTTCCGAAACAAGGCACAAAAGGCTCTTGGACGGGGGAATACCAATGCTTTCCTGAAGGCTGACCCCCTTGACCAGCGAAGAGAAACAATCCGCGCTCGTGGTCCGGGGCATTGCTTGATCCCGTTCTCAGCCGCGCGTCCATCGCCACAAGAGCTCAGCCCCTTTTCCCAACCGGTAAGCTCGCATTGTAATACATATCGTGACAGCAGCGGCGGCCCAATAGGTACGTCGCGAGGAACAACAAAAGACTACACCTCCAATTCGAGACACATATACATACCTCCCTTCCCTGCGCTTGCGTCTTTCGTCGCGAATCCACCATGAAGAGCATCGCAAACTAATGGAGAGCAGGAAACCATATACATATACATGTACAATATTTATTCATACAGAGAGAGCGCGATTCGCTGCAAATAGCTTACACAAAAAAAAAGAAAAAGCCACGGACAGCCCCCGACACAGAAATCCGCGATGGGGCTTCGCGACATATTTAAGAAAAAGGACGAAAGGCCCGTGGACGCGGCGCCAGAACAACGAGACGATGCCTCGCGCGGAACGACCAACACCGCGGAATTCATATTCGTACGAACGGACACGACGTCGCAGGAAGTCATACAGCCGCCCGAGAAAGGTGGCCTCGGCTTCGGCGGCGGCGGCGGCGGCGGTAACCAAAAGCTGCTGTCTCCCAAACCATCGATCCGCTCAGTACGACAAAGTCTCGACGTATCCGACTCGGGGCGCGACCGAAGTAGCTCCGTCTCCTCGAATACGAGTCACTCTTCGAAACGGCGACTCTCGGAGCGGTTGCGCCTGGGTCGTTCGCCTGAATCGTCGGACCATGTCCCGCAGGATTTACCGGAGATAACGACGTCTACGGATCCGGGGGATCAGTCGCAGTGGGAGAAGAGGGCGACGATGCTGGTGGGACAGAGTCTGGTGCGCAAACCGAGTACTACGAATGTTGCGAGCGGTACAGCTCTGGGGATGGCGACGGTACAGACGCCGATCGTAGTGGATGGGGTGTCAAAGATGAGCTTGGAGGATGGGCGCCGGTCGCGGTCGAGGAGTCCGAGTCCGAGTCCGAGTCCGAGTCCGAGTCCGATTCCGAGTCCGATTCCGATTCCGAGCCCGGTACCTGTTTCTTCGAAGGCAATTGATGAGGATATCCAGGAGGCGATTCGGTTACATGAGGAGGGGAGCTTGGCTAGTTCGACGAAGTTGTTTGGGCGGTTGGCTGATCCTGAGGGGGCGAATAATCCGCTGAGTCAAGTATTGTATGGCCTTGCGCTGAGGTATGGATCCTATTGTGTGTCCTGCTGTTTCTTTTCTACCTCTGTCAAAAGTGTTGCCAGTTCGCGACAGGGCGATTTGGGGATACACATGCTAATGATTCGTCATTAACTCAGACATGGATGGGGTTGCGAACCTGATCTTCCCGAGGCGGTCAAATACCTTACTGCGGCGGCATCGAATTCGGCAGCAGTTGAGCAGCTAGCTCTGCAGGCGGGCATGACCAAAGGCGGTGCTGCGAAGGGGGAGCTGGTGATGGCCATTTATGAGCTCGCGAATTGTTTTCGCCATGGGTGGGGGATTGAGCGGGATGCCTTCGCCGCGAGACAGGTCAGTGACGTGCTTGATTCCAGCACTTGTTGAGAAGTGAAGATGGAAAAAGAGCGGCGAATCCGCGGTTTTAAGAAAAGAAAGAAAGAATCCTAACACGATGCAGTATTACGAGACGGCAGCCAATCTTGGCGATACTGGTAAGTTAATGCACGCGATGAGCGGCGGCGGCGACGACATACGTTACCAAGACATTAACATGTGGCTTCCTAGATGCCATGAATGACGCAGCGTGGTGCTTTGAACATGGGTTTGGAGGGAAGAAGGACAAGGTAAGCTCACGATGACGATTTCTGAGTCCATTCCGCTGCTGCAATGAATGTGTGATCCCCTGCAGGACGATGGGACGGGTGTTGGGCGGGAATGTTTTCCAGTCTGTCGAACGTCCAGGTAGAAGACAAGTTTGCTTTTAGAACACCCTTTGGGACAATCCTTCTGGGACAATCCTTCTGGGACAATCTCGTGGGATACCTGAGACAACTCTGAGACAGCTCACGACGATCAGAACCCAGTCGGTCCCATGCAGGCACATGCACCTCGGCATGCGCCCCCCACAGACAAAAAAACGTCTCACCATGCACGCACATGCGAAACGACGCCAGCACAAGAAGCTAATATTTTCTCGTGCAGTTCACCGCAGCGCGGTACTACCGACTAGCCGAAGCAGCTGGAAACAAGACGATGGGCAATTCCTGGTACGTTTTCTCGTAATTAATTCCATTCGACCTCGAGTTCTCCGTGGAGGTTAACCGCGCTTTGGCGTGCAATAGGATCTGGAAGGACAAGTATGATCCCGAGCGACAAGCCAAGAAAAGGTAGACAGACACGAAACGCATCAAAGGCGCCTCTCGTATCATGGACTAGGGATTTTTTGACGCCGCCGCAACGAGACACTTTCCCTTTCTTTTATATCCGTTCATCTCCCGTGCAAGCGCGCACAAACGAAGAAGCCTCCATATGTACTAGGCGCTGCAGAAAGGGCCCCCCTCCCCCTTTTTTCTTCTTCTTTTTTTCTTTTTTTTTTTTTTTTTTTTTTTTTTTTTTTTTTTTTTTTTTTGGATATCACCATGTGCCGGGCCCTAGCTCCGAGATTCAAGAAACAAAGCCAAAATCTCCGTCCCGACCTTGCACACAAACCGTCACTCCAGTTATGACGTTGCCAGCCGGACTGTAACCCGACCAAGGACTTCTAATTCTAGATGGCCTTTGTCGGCGACTTGATCGCGCTCAAACTACATATGCTTGCTTACCACGCAGGCTGCCTCACTCCGCCCGCTCCGGTTTACTTGAGTCACGCGCTGGCCAAGGAACACAACACACACGCCCTCAGCTCAAATAAGGCGCCTTATCGAGAGAAACTAGATATCTAGGTAGGGTACCTAATAAGGCTTGGGCAGTGGGCTTAGAATGCGGACCTTCGTCCGAGAATGGGGTACGCCTAGACATCGTATTTTTGAGACAAAGCTCCTCCTTTACCTCCTCCTACATACATACGTATCCTATCCTATCCTATCCATTTACGAATGAAGCCCACACTTGCGATAGCCGCCCTCAAGCAGTGAGGGGACCACCTCAAAAAAGCTATTGCTTGTGGTGTTTGGTGCCTCAACGGGGGATATGTAGCTCCTGGGATCTACATATTCTAGAAGGTCCTCCAGGACTCCCCCTCCTCAAGGGGGTGTAGCTTGACGGTCTTGTCTTGGCATGTGGGAAGGAGGGGTTAGGTCCTCGGCAAAGCACGAAAGAGGGGGGACGTGAGACTTTAGACAACATGGTGCGGATGCGGAGAAACGGTTACGGGACACTGTGGAGGATGGGGGGCTTTGGGTCCGACTTTCACCGCGTGAGTGTGTGTGTATTGGAAGGTACCTAGGGCGACTGTACGGAGTAGAAACTAGAAGGGATATACATGGGTAGGTAGGTAGGCGTACATTCGTATACGTAGACATACATACCATACAATTACAAGACATGCCGGTATCACGAGGGGGTACATTACTCGGAGGGGGGGGGGGGGGGGGGGGCACGTGTAGGCTGTTT
>SRPN01000371.1:0-22553 GCA_018360045.1 Claviceps capensis | reverse complement strand
GACGACGACGACGACGACGACGACGACGACGACGACGACGACGACGACGACGACGACGACGACGACGACGACGACGACGACGACGACGACGAAGACGACGACGAGGAGAGAGTGGTTACTCGACCAGCTGCGAGACAACGCAGAGCTCGGAAGACTATCACGGTTCTGTCGGACGATGAAGACAGCGTTGGAGTGACGCCGAAGTCCTTCAAGCTTTCTTCGCACATGACTCCCGCAGGTGCAAGGGCCCTGTCTCCCTCTCCCGATGCACCCAACTCGGTTCTACGATCTGCCAAGAAGACATTTATCCCTGGACTCCCCGTCAAAGGCCCTGCTGGCTTGGGTCTCACGCAGATATTCGCCGGCACCATGGACAACAGCCAGACAAGCAACTTTGCTGGGACTGTACCAACCCAGTCCATGATGCCCGATTTTTCCCAATTCCCCGACTCCAACTTCTCAGCCACCGCAGATGAGCCCATGGAAGACACGATTGCCAACTCCCAGCGACTACACGATTCGCTCGCACCCACTCAGGCTGTGCAATTCAACCTCTCGCAATCTCAAATGCACGGCCTCGGCAGCTTAATCACCGACGAAATGCAGACACAACTATCGGAGGGCATGGAATATTCTCAGGACACGGGCCTCCAACAGCACACCCCTCTCCGCGAACGATTCATTGAGCCCCCCTTTTCCACGGCCGAGACATTGCCGGCGGAGCATTCGGATGGCCAGCAATACTACACCGCAACGGTACAGGACTCGCCGCTTGTTCGCAAGGGCCGACTTCGCAGGAGAATGGACATGTCTACTGCCGCCGAAGCAAGTAGGGACGCAGACGCACCTAGCGCGCAAGCAGATGCGTTTGAGGCCCTCAGAGGTGGTGCTGCAGCGGCAAACAAGGAATTGAGGAAGTCGCTCGCGGCTGATGACTTTGACCGCAAGAAGAGCAAGGCCAAGGGGCTGGTGGAGGAGCAGGCTGAGGAGTCAGAAGATGAATACGCTGGGATTGGGGGTGTTGATGGCGAAGACAGCGATGATGAGTCAAATGGCTCTGTGGAGGATATGATTAATGATGCGGCTGGGAATGACGTTGATGAGCGGAAGCTCGCTGCGTTTTATGCGTAAGTTGCTGCTCATGTTTCAACCCCTTTTTGTTCTCTTTCCTTGCTCGTTTCCCTTTTCCCATTTGTGTTTTTATACTTTGGATCATTATTCAGTCTCCAACTCCCCAACCCCAAGACGAATCTATATGTTCGTCTTGTCCCAGACACGATGCTTACCTCTGAAACTATAGGGACCAGGAACGTGCCCAGGATGAGAAACAAGTAGAAAAGCTCTTCAAGGATCTTTCGAAAGGCATGCTGCGGCGCAAACGCGGCGCCGATTTCGACCTCTCAGACTCAGACTCAGACGGCGAGGCTCGCAAGCGCATGAAACGACGCCAATTCGCCAAGATGCAAAAGGCACTCTTTTCCGACGAGCGCGTCAAAAAAATTGCCGAAAACCCAGGCAACCAAGCCTTCCTCCGCAGCATCGAAGACCACGGCAGCGACGTAGACGACGTTGATATCCTCGACGGCTCAGACTCGCCCTCACAAACCAACGCAGACGCGCAACAGACACAGGACGACGACAAGGAGAACCGCACCCAGGGCGCTAGTAGCGCTGTCATCCCCGACAGCCAGGCACCCGCGTCAAGAGGTCTCAGCATAGGCCTATCCGAGAACCACAGCCTCCGCGCACATCCACGACGAAGCAAAAACGGCAAAAAACCATCCCACATAGGACAAGTCCGCGAAACGCTATCCAGCCTCCTCGACGAGCGGTACGGCTCCGTCATCCCCGCCACGGAAGCCCCTTCCGACACCGAAGACGAAGACGACAACGCCGATCCCTCCTCCAGCAACAAGGAGAACCAAGCCCCTCGACCTATTCCCCCTCCGCCCCCTTTTCATCGCCTCCCCACCGCGCCTCCTACAATCGTCAACCGCATCGCTGCTATGCGCCGCTCCTCCTCCTCCTCCTCCTCCTACTCTTCCTCCAAGACTACATCCTCCACGCGCATGGCCTTCGCAACACCCTCTGCATTATCTTCATGCCCGTCCTTCAAAGTACCGCCCTTGCTACGCCGCGCCACCACCAACTCTTCTTTTGCCAACGCATCGAATTCCGCTTCTGCGTCTACATCCGGCGCAGGTGCTGAGATGGGCACAGCGGGGGGTTTCGGAGTCGCAGCCAAGATCAAGAAAAGCGCGGGTAAGAAGAGCGGTATTGGGGGTTTTGCGCGGGAGAACGCGTCGAGGTCAAAGGTTTTGATGAGGGAGAGTGAGCGGAGGAGAGAGGAGAGAAAGGTGAGAGGGGCGGAGAGGAGAGTTGGGATGGTGGGGGGGTTGTTGGGGAGGGGGGCTTTTGAGTGAGCTTTTTCGGGTGGAGTGGTGAAGACGAGGAGGAGGAGGAGGAGGAGGAGGAGGGGGGGAAAGGTCGGTCTTCTTGGTCACTGGTGGGCATATCGTGTGTTTGAGGTTTGACACTTGCTTGCTTTGATGGCGTTTGGGATTTGACTTTGTTTAATAATGGGTAGGCAGGGCAGGGGGGGGGGGCATTGTTGCGTTTTCGGAGTTACGGATTCACGGAAGAAGGGGACGGAACTATTTTTTCATGTTTTGGTGGACTAGCGTTGTAAGTGATCATAGATGGTATTGAGAGGTAGATAGATGTATTACATGGTATATTGTCTACCTGCTCTCTACGGATACCTAGCAGGCTCCATCTCAACGGATGAGAAAGTTTCCCCCTTTTTTTTTTTTGAGGGGGGGGGGTAGTTCCGAGGATCTGACCTACTTTTTCGTTTATTCTAGCCACTTCTTAATATATAGCTAGGTCTACTCTTAGTATCTGTATAGGTATGTAGCATCTTCTCATTAACACCCTGTTGTTGTTCTGGAATCTGCATGACAACAGCGCACGTGTATTTCGCACGCGCCGGGGGGCTTTGTTCTGTGAAAAGGCACTTGGCTCGCGCAAAGTCGGATTTCTAGCTTGATGCATAGCCTGATTCGTTGCACAAAGCGAAATTTTATTCGTACATAACATTGCATGGTTTGTCACATCAAGTCCATTGTTCTATACGTATACAGCCTATTGTAAGTCTGCTGTCATATAGGCATAGCATGTTCTCTCATACGACCGTTCTAAGATGCACGTGTAATATGGTTTGTTCCAAGATTTGTCCTTATACAAAGACCATGAACTGTTGCACAGCCTCGAGAGTCGTCATTAGCCTGGATTGTATTCATGAGCCGTTGTCCATGGGGCATTGTTCAAGTCACGCATGTACGCACTATGCACGATATCTTGGAGTGTTCAAGACGATATATATCTATTCAACCAAGGCGAATTCGACGAATCGCTCACTCCACCACTCAACGCCATGCCGAGCCGCGCAAAAGAAGTAAAACAAAGAAGGGGAATCTGCAAGCTAGCGCACGCCGATGAACAGGGGAATCTAATACATAAAAAGAAGTGGCCAGTCAGACACGCCTCGTTCTTGTTGCAATAACAGGCCCGTGAAACCTAAGCCAGAACCCAAGGCTCTGCTGTTACACCGAAAAGCCAAACCAAAAGGAAAAGAAAAAAAACGAAAAAAAAAAGAAAAAAAAAAGAAACAGGGAATACAACTTGGCTGTAAGCGAACATTTCTAAAGACAAGCGCTGCGACTGCCATACTGTCAGAAAAGGTGCGAATGGCATGATGACATCGCTATATCCCCTTTTGTGCAATGACAACCACATAGTCCTTCAAGATCTTTGGCTCATTCAACTTGGCCGCCATCCTGACTTGGACATTCAGCATCTCCACCTCGTCCGAGGGCCAACCAAGGACATCGCGCAGCAGAACCGCCGTCATGGCCTCGACGCCCTCGACATAGTTGACAGCCATCAGGGCACCCACCTCCATGCTTGGCTGGTCCAGAGGCCATTTTCCCACAGGAACTTTCCGCGTCAGCTGCTTCACGGCCACGAAGCCCGCCTCCGAGGCCCACCGCCTCAGATGGCCCGTCGGGTCAAGCATTCGCCCCGTCTTGGAACACGCCTCCCTCATGGTCTCGGAGAGCTGCAAGAACGGATGCGCAGGGTGGTGCTTAGCCAGCGGAACCGCCTCATCTGCGCCCGCGATTGTGTAGTAGCTGCTGGACATTTCCTGGAACTCGACCCAGCCGCCTGGCTTTAGGGCGCTGTAAATTTGTCGCACCAGCCGCGGCCAGTTCTTAATCGAGGCGGCCATGTACCGGCAGTGGATGTAATCATACCGGTTGTACTGGAACCATTCGAGCTCAATGTCGTCGACGATGAATTTGACATTAGTGGGCACCCAATCTGGTTGAATGGGACTGAGATCATTGCCGGTGATGCTCGCTCCCGGGTATGCATCTCCCATGGTGATGGACCACAACCCGGTCCCCGTGCCGATGTCGAGGATCCTCATGCCCGCGGGGTCGATGGGCGCCAGAAAGAGCTTGTCGTCGAGAATTCGAGTCACGGCATGGTGCAGCATGTCGAGGCGGTCCTGCTCGCGATCATCGTTGGGGAAACAGTACGAGCCGGATTGGTAGGCGTGATAGCGTCGATTGTGTTTCCATTCGTAGCGTGTGATGGAGCTGTAGATCGAGGTGCTGGCATTAGAGGCTTCTTCCCCGTACGTTGAATCGTTATCCATCGGAGGGGAACACACGGATGTTGTCGTCATATTGCGTGTCTCTTTTGGGTTTAACCCGAGAGGAATTTGTTGTTTGCCTTTCCCCCCCTTTTTTTTTTCTTGTTCCTGTTCTCTTTTTTCCTGGAGCTATGGCCTGAGGGGTGAGTCTTTTAGCAAGACTCGACCTGTTGGACACAGAAAAAAAAAAGGGTGGAGGGAGCAGCAGCTGGCCTTTGACTTTGCTGCGGGAATCCTTGACTGCTTCCCTGATTTCTCACTTTTTGTTACTCTTTTTTGTTCTTCGCACCCCTCCTGATGCAGTGCAGGAGCGAAATAGTCACGCCCAACTCACCTCCCAACTTGCTGTATAAGTGGCTTGCGCGAGAACTTCAGCTGTAGGCAGCCAAGACCTCGAACAATGACAAGGAAAAGAAACAGGGCAGGCACAATACACCCGAAAGCCGGACGCCTGCCACAAAATTCGGCGGATATAGCTCCGCCTTGAAAAAGCAAATGTGAACGATGAGAAAATTGGCAAAGGGAAAAACGAAGTGTAGATTGAGAAATCTATTTAAACTCGTTCAAGTCCAAGTGCCGAGGAGTGGCTTCCAAGTGTCCCGATGGTATTGGCCTCTTATGAGAACGTGGAGTGGCTGCCGTATTCCGGCGGTTGCGGAGACACTGCGTCTAGGCAGGATCGCAAAAAGCAAGGCTACACTTTGTTCATTCGAGGCAAGAAGAATTCAGCCGTCCACATGTGCCAATGAGACAAAAGGTAGGAGAGTGAAGCCGAGTGCTGCTTGTCATGTGTTGTATGCGCATATGCGCGTGAACACTGTAGTGTGACGTTCGGTGGTGGAGATTTGAGGGTGCGGGCAGCACGGCGAGAAAAAGAGGCCTGGTAAGGGTTCCACGAAGGAATGGAAGCGGAACAATATGGATTAAGACAAAACAAAGGCCTGCGGGCTTAGACAGGCGCGTGGCGATGGTAGCATTAAAGTCGTGGTGTCGGGCCGTGTATGTGTGTGTGCGTGTGCTCAAAGCTAGATGTTGTTGGAGCGGAGGCGGACGGTGAAGCTGCAGCTGTAAGACAGAGCAGCACGATGAAGATCAGAAAAAGAAAGGCGAGAGAAGGCAAAGGCAAAGGCAAAGGCAAAGGCAAAGGCAAAGGCAAAGGCAAAGGCAAAGGCAAAGGCAAAGGCAAAGGCAAAGGCAAAGGCAAAGGATGAAACAGAGGATATATGCAAGCCAGCCGGCAAGTCGCTAGCCTCGGCACCGGGCGGCTCTTTCCTTTCTCTCCGTTCTTTCCCATCTTGCCCGTTTCTCCCATGCCAGTCCCTCTTCCGTGTCGTTTGCTCTTGCTGCGGCCATGTCATGCGTGGTGACTGTACATTCGTAGGTACATACAACATATGATGCACATATGTACTCCGTACAAGTGTATCATTAGTAGCAACTCAAGCCCCAATTGCGCGCTTGGCTTCCAGCGGCCCGCTGGACAGGGTTTAATGCTACATACTGTACATACAAGGTAGGTAACGTAGGTACTCCGTATGGAGGTATGCCGTACGGCTACTTCCAGGGCCTGCTTCAGGAATCACTGATCAGGGTTGCTTCAGGGTGCTCCGGGGCTGCTCCGGGGCTGCTCCGGTGCTGGCTGCGGATAGAGCGGCCCCCGGTCGGACATCAATAAACAGGGCCTCAAAGCCACGTTGTCCACGTTTTCCGCGCCCCACGCGCCCAACTCATCCATAACCTCCTCTTCTGAGTCCTCAGTGTTCACCCTCGTCCTCACCCGCACCTAATCCCACACCCACCTTCACTCCCGTCCGTATCAACCCTCCGTATCAACCCTCCAGTCGCCTCACAAGACTCAACCTGCCGCTCTAGGCGCACCGCTGATTGCCGCGACACATGACACTCGCAAGGGAGTATGTAGATGGACATGGCATGGCATGGCATGGCAAATGGCAAGGGAGGGCTTCATCTCCCCAGTCCGCGCGTGACCTCTTTTTGATTTCCCTCGAGCCGTGGAAGAAGAAAAGACCACGACTTCAAAGAAAGATGCACGTGGAAAAGAAGCGGCCCGCGCGTATCATGCATGCACCGAAATGAGCTGCTCATCCAGCCCCAGACCCCGGGCCCCAATCTTACCTTGTAAGCCGTTCTGGTGTACTCCGTACACACGAATATACGTGGGTAAAACTGCCGTCGATCCTACCTACTCTTCATGTGCGTACTTATACTCCGTATCCAATGCGAAGACGCGTGCCAAAACGGATTCGTAACGGCGCCGAGCGGCACCTAATCACGCCAAGAATACATACATAGAAGCAAGCACAGGCTACAGCTATATGTACCTCGGCGATTCTCCGAGAGCACCGAACTTGCCTGCGCTGCGACTCGTACCTATTGCGTATGGCTTGCGAGAAATGCGTCATCGAGACTTAGAATGTGCAAAATCTCTTGTTTCAAGGTGGTACCTATGTAAGTGGGTAGTGCCTGTGTATGTATGTACATATGTAAATTAACTACATCCTATGTATGTATGTACTATACTTCGGCAACATTCCCCAAAAAGCAAAAACAAAAGGTAAAGGAAGAAGAAGAAAAAGAAAAGAGTGGTAGATACATAAGTGACAGTAACAACTTACATACCATGACGGACTGAAAAGACGCGCGCGCAATCAAACACGACCCTTTCCCTGCCCCCGGCAATACGCCGTATCGTGTATTGCATGTATGTACCTATGTACTCCGTGAGTCCGTACGCGCGAAACCAGCCCAGCCATGAACATAACTTACACGAGTCCACGACTCACTGTGCGCGTTTTCTTTCTTCTGCTGATACCTACTTCTTAGGTTTTTTTTTTCTGCATCTTTTCTTAGCACTGCATATATATACATATATACTACCTGGCAATCCGAATTTGTAAAAAGCGGAGAATCCATATATTATTACACAACCGACTTTTCCGAACTGAGTTCCTCCAAACAAGGGGTTTCGCCTTGCAAATTCAACGGACAAATACGGAGTAAAAGTGGGTGAAGTGAGATTTGAAACGAGGCCGACACCCATGTTTCTCCCTATCTCCGCCTGCCCCCTTCTTTCTAGAAGACCAGTTGTAACCTGTAACTCCGCAAGTTGTGAGGCAGGGTAAACACTGAACAGGGGTCGCTCATCTGCGTGACGGACGCAGATTGACATGAAAAAAATTGCGGTTCTCGCTGGAACTGGATGGCGTGGGAATAGAATCATTTGGATCGGACGGGTTCGGTAGGTGTGCTGATGAACGACTTGAGTGACTCGTGTTTCTTGATGCGGCTGCGGCATTGGCGTCTGTCTCCGCTGGCTTCTGTCTATGTATTGCAACGACCGGTGATGCAATTGTTTTGGCGCGCCTCCCCTTCTCCCTCATTCTTTCTCTCTTCTTATCATAGTTCTACTTACAAGGTACTTGGACTGCTGCGTCGTGAGGCCATGGGTCTATGAGCAAGTTTGCCCTTCCTCCGATCAATGCCCCCGTCACGACACGACAACGACGACGGCAACGACGACGACCACGTGCATACATACGGAGTAAATAACAACATTTTGTATTGCAGCCTTGCAGCGGTGTGCGCCGGCCATCCATCACCCAATAGCAAACTTCCCATCATGGGCAAACTCCAGAACATCATATCGTCAACATTGAGGACGCGTCATCACACGTCCACGAGGGGCAACTTTTTCAAAACTACCAGAGGCAATTACAAAACAGACCCGCTGTACATGACGACGGCTTCTGCATTTTCTGCTTCTGGGCCTTTGTGTCCATGCCCATGCTCGCAGCATGGTATTACTCCGACCCTCTCACCCCAGCCTATGATACCTCACGCCAAAAATGTTGGCTGTTCATAACATAAATTCTCCATACCCACGTGTGCGCGCGCTCAACCGAACGAACCACCACTACCTCCTGCAGACAAAAAACATTCACACTGCAACGGCCAGCTAGATTATAAAATTAATAAAAAAAAGGGGGGGGGTATAGCACAAGTTGAAAGTCCACGGAGACCACTTATTGGGTTCGCTTAATCGCTAATCGTGCGCTCAACACAATCCAAAAACTACCGAAATCAGTTAGCATTTTGCTCAAGTATGCACGTTGAAGTAAGTAGACGAAAAAGGAGGGACATTGGGGAGCTTACCTTTTGGGAAACAACTCCTTGGTTGCCCAAATACCGCGCCATACTCTTCACCAGCTCGACCTGCTCCTCAGGACTCAGGCTGGTAATGGCAGTCTCGAGAATGGATCCCATGGTAACCTTGTGGAGAGAAATAAAGGTGTGGTAGTACATGTAGGCGAAGAAGCCCATGATGAACTGGCAATCCATACGATCCGTCATGCCGCCGTGCCCCGGAATGGAGTCGCCAAAGTCTTTGAGCTTGAAGCTGCGCTTGAGTCCAGACGCAAAGAATCCGCCAAAGGGTGCGATCAACGAGGCAAACGAGGCCAGAACAAAGGTGTGGATCTGGATCGGCGCAAATGTAAACGACAGATTGGCCAGCTTCGGTGGCAGGAAGAACAGTTCCGGCATGTGGTATGTGCGGGCAATGAAGACTGGGTTCGGATCGCATTCGAGGCCGGTGAAGACGGTAGCGCCGAGGTCCTGAACATTTTCACGGTTAGAATCCTGTTTATTCTTGCTTCTTGTTTCTGTTTGGGGTGGCCTTGCCAGCCAAGAGAGAAAAAGAGAGGGTGTGGTCGCGCTTACATTGACAGGACAAATAAAATACTTTGAGCGGCTCATCAAGTTCACGAGAATTGTGCCGAAAAGGACAGTAGTAATCCACGCGCCTACAAATCCTTCTACCGTCTTCTTTGGCGACAACTTGATGAGCTGCGTTCGGCCAAAGGCAATACCGCAGATATAGGCAAATATGTCGTTGGTAATGACGAGCGCAGCGGGCAGGAAGAACCAAATCATGCCTTCGAAGACGTTGTTCATCACGAAGTGCGCCTGGACAACGATGAGGTAGAGGGCCATGTGCGTCCATGCAAAGTTAGTGAACTGAAACTTGTAGTGGCCAGCCTGAAGCGATGCGACGAAGAAGACAAATCCTGCGGGGGGCGTTCAAAACGGTTAGCTTTCTCATATGCGAGAAGTTATACAGAGAATAAGAAACGGGCAAAGAGCGGCATCTTCCTTGTGACGCACCAAAGACATAGAGGATGAAGCTGATGAAGCGATGGTGAGTGGCAAGAGGAAGCAGCACCTTGTCTACCAGGACAATGTGCTTGAAGTAGTAGATGACGCTCTCGCCATACAAAAAGTACATGGTCGTTGCCAGCCAGTACCAGTTGAGGCTCTTTGTGGATCGAAGAGATCGAGCTCGGCTCGGTACATTAGCGATGGCAATGACTTCTTTGAATGAAATGATCTGGATCGCCGTAACAATGATGATGACGTAAATATGGCCGATGAAGAGGGCTGAAAAGAAGAGGGCCAACATGCACATAGTCCAGAAGGCTCGGGTCATAAAGTTGGCCTTTTTCTTTTGGTATTCCTCCTCGGGTGATGGGGGTTTCTGCGCATCGGTAACTGTCAGTTGAGAAGAAGAAGAAGATGATCCAGCATTTTTAAAGGGAAAGGAGTAGGAAAAAATGAAGAATATGAGAATAAAAAAAAACAGACATACCTCTTCCACGGGCGCCAGCTGGCTTTGGGCTCTGGCTCGAGGACTCGTGGGAGCAGCGCCTCCATCTTCAGACGCGTCGCTGAAGCTGGATCGGCGACCCTCAGATCCGCTGGCATGGCCGCTGTTGTGGGGGAATCTGACCCCTCTCTTTGACCTGGGCATTGTTGAAGCTGCGAATGGAGATGTGTGATGGGATTGAAGCTAAATATCTTTGACTTTTCAACTGGTCGCTAGCTCGTCGCGACGGATTTCCTGCGGGCAGAGACTGAGCGAAACTTGAAAAGGGGATCACGTCCGAGAAATGATGATTCGCGGGGTGAGCAATGTCAGAGGTAGGTGGTCGCAGGATCCTGGATGCTAGGTGCTGCGATTGACGTCGGGCAACGAAAACAGGACGAATGGCGCTCAGCATGAAAGTCTGGGAGGCGGCGGTTCAGCAGAAAGTGGTGGTGAAATGGAAAAACTATCGGCACGCCAGTATGTCAATAAACGCGGGCGTCGAAGTCCGCGAGGTCGGGGATTCGGCGTTTTTTTTTTTTTGGCGGGCAGGGGGACCGTTGGCGTTGGGATGAAGAAGAACGAATTGGATGACGATGCGGGTCGCGGAGCCCAAGAGAACTTGCAGACGGCGGACTGCTCGGTGGTGTGGCTGGGCGGTGATGCAATGTGCAGCTCCGCTACAGTCTCAGCCACAAAAGTCATACGGAGTACAACGTGACCCCGCGACCGACAGATTGGCGATTTGGCAATCTCAGATCTACAAATCTGATCTCCGCATCGGCGCATACAACATGCCTGTGGTATGACACGACTTGCTTCGCGTCCCTGTCGCGATATTGCACTGAACGTGCCGGCTTAATGTGCTCCGTCTCCCGTGAGGCCATGACGCCCTTGCATTGGCCCATCTACCATGGATGTCGACGAGTTTTCAGATGACGGCTTTGACGACCTGCCCGCCAATGCTCTCCAGGAACTCGAACGAAATGCCATCCAGCTCACCCAGGCCCACGCGAAGCGGCAGCAAGCCCAGCCTGATGCGAAACCGCATCGACTATCCAGCTACGGTTGGGAAGAAGAGGACGATGATCTTGATACTACCGAAGTGACGCATGACGCTGGATGTCCCATTGGCCGACCCGTCGTCGACAATACCTTGCGCCAACAACTGCCGTCGCAGCAGCGTCGCGAGGCTGGCATAACCGCTCCTTCGCAACCTCCACGTCGGCCGATCCCTCCATTGCCGAACCCCCGATGGAATCCGGCCCTCGAGAACTCCAAGGTGGCTGCTGCCTCGAGCGGCCGTCTACATCCGCAAGCGCCGGGTGGAGGACCTCCTGGTGCTTCGATGTCGGCGTCTCAGAGGTATCAGCCTCCCACACATGCTAACAGCCAATTCGCCCGACCTCTCTTCCCGTCAAACCGAATGCATGCTTCTCCTCAAGCTTCACAAAGCTCACAGGCTGGTTTCGCAGGAGGAGACGTGCTCTCTGCCCTCCAGCGTCGAGTGCGAGTCCTCGAATCCGAGCTTCACTCGGCGCGCGGTGAAGCGTCCATCCTTCGGGCCAAATCCTTAAAAGCACAACAAGAATACGACGGACAGGTTGCGCGCCTGAAGAAGCTCAATGCAGACCAGATAGACAAGCAGACGAGGATGGTCGAAGCTGCCGTAGCCGCAGAGAAGAGCGCTAACACCGAGCTTCAGTTTCTGCAGCAAGACATCCGAGAAGTCCAGGGCAGGACGCGGAGAAAAGACGCCCCTGGCGGCAGTGGTGCTACCACGCCTAGGAAAGCAGCTAGGTCACGGGGGTTTGCCGACGGCTTTGACGAGATGGACGTTGCCGTCAGTCCAAGCAAAGGCGTGGGCCGGGGGAAGTCGTCTGGCCCTGTTGCCGCCAATGTTGGAGAGCGGACGCCCAGCAGGGGGAAAAGAAAGCGTCCAACTGTCGATAGTCCGGTTGCGGCACTAGAGATAACGGCGACCGACCAGGTTATTGTGAACAATGGCTATCGACCGGAATCGCAGGCTACCGCCATGCCAATGCGGCTGGCGCAAGCCCCAGCCGCTCCATTCGAGGTATGCCCGGTTGGGAAACTACCTGCTCATCTTCCACTTCCCCTACTTGTGTGTAGTGGTCTGTTCATTGCGTCAAACCACGATGTTTTACTGACTCTTGGCGTCGCTGTAGTTCTTGCAGCTTGTCCTGGACCATGGGTCGTTCCATCAGCAACCATCTACCTTTGACACATTTTCTCGCTTCACGTTTCCGTCCGAACCCGAGCGCACATTTTCCTCCATGATATTCGAAAAGCTGCCTCTAATGGGAAATCCACACCGCCCAATGCAGCTACTCGTGGATTTTGCCGAGCTCATTATTTCTCTCTGGGCGCGATGCGTCGATGAAGAGCTGTGGGAACCCATCAAATATCTCATCGCCCTCATCTCCTTTACGCTCGATCTACACACCACGTCTGTGGCGCCTCTCCTCGTTCCTAACCTTGTGCCTGTCGCACTAGCAACGCTCATCACCGTGGCCGATGCCCGACGACGACTCCCCGACGGTAGCTTCTCCGGCCCCGGCGCCGAGGACGCATTTCGCGAAACGCACATAGACACCGGGCAATTATTGCGCCTCTTATCCGTGTCAGCGGTGTCATGCTCGATGGAGCCGACCGAAACCGAAAACGGCTTCGAGTACACGTCCATTGCGTTCTGGAGACTCATACCCCTGGACATGGTGCTTCTCCTGTTAACGCCCAAACAAAAGCCCGGCGACGTGATTGGCATGCTGGACCTGCTGGGCACGTCAGTCCTTCCCACGTCGATTGGTCCCGTCAGCACAGCAGACATGGGGTCTTGTGAAGACGTCGCCAAGGCCATCGTGGAGAGGGTATCCGCGAAACTGACCGAGCAAAGCCGTCTGCCCATGACCTCCCACACGAAACGATCCATCCGACTCGCCGCTCTCCGAACGCTCATTGCCTTTTCAACATCCCCCTTTGGGGCCCTCCACCTAGCTTCGCATGATAATGCGATTCCGCGACTCGTCCACTGTCTCAGTGCCGCCCTCGATGAACTATACGATCAGGCGATCCCACCCGGTGTACTAGCCCCGCTGTCAGAGTCTCTCAGCTCAAAACTCCAGCTGCACGAGTCCACGGCATCAGCTGATCTATACCTCATCATCTCGCAAAGCGTGCTCCTCGTGCACAGGCTCGTGACGGATCCGGCAACGGCCAACATGGCTGAGGTGGCGCAGAAATTGTCCATGTCACATGGGGGAAGCCAGCGATATTTGCTATCGTTGGGACGACTGGCCTTTGCGGAAGAGGACTTGGTGTTTGAGGCGGGTATTGAGGGGGAGGTGGTGGAGGCGGCGCATGAGTTGCTTGAGCTGGCGGTGACGCCGGATGAGGGTGAGACGATTAGTGCTGCGTTTGGGGCGTGAGTATCTTGGAGGGCGTTTGTGTGTAATGATGGGTTGAGGTGTCGGCGGTGTTCTGATTTGTATTGAATATGCGTTGGCATTTTGGGCGGATGTATATGTAAGTTTTTAGATGGAAGCAGGGCGTGGATATTAGATGTTAGGTATGTACCTACCCATGGATGGACATTAGACGTGGCCACGAGTGATGAGGCATGGATACTATCGATGCGGGACGTTAGACATTATAGCTTAGATGCTGGATATGAGGCACTAGGCACTGGATACGACACATCGGACTTAAGACGCTGGATATATCACATAGGCATGTATGCGACGGAGCGATAGGAACTGGTATGTACAAAATGCGTATCGTAAAGGGTCTGAAACAAGATTTGTGCCAAAATATCCTATACTTGGGCAAGTAAGTGGACGTTCATGGCACTTACACATCCTACCTACCAAAGTTATGAACACAAGTTTATTCGCGTCCATGCACTTTCTATCCCCGAAGCAGACTTCCCTCTCCGCATGTTCATGGTAGAAAACAACGGCGTCTCATATCGTGTGGGTTGTGCGCTTTACCACCTGTTTACTTCGTTGGACCATGTTATCTTCCATGGATGGGTGCTCGCCTTGCGCTCTTCCTGCACGGGCAAAGTCCAACCCTGAATTACTGCACTCTCCGTGTCGGATGATGCCCCTTGGCAAGTGATACACTGCATTCAATACGCCCTTATGAAATCTATCAAACTCTGTTACCCTGTTCCCATTCTCAGTGAAATACTTGCCGTCATCGACTCTACTACGAGTATTCTAACATGATTACCACCTCTCCTCCTCAGCCCAGCGGCAGCCCTTTGGACCACTTTCGCCTCCCTACCCTTACCATATATCTAGCGAAACTTCTCCGCGGTATCAATTCATCTGTACCGAACGGCGATGTATCCACAGCTGTGTACTTAATGTAGAAGTTCAAGCGCGTCCAGACCACTTCACCCAGTCGCCGGCAGTTTAACCACCGCCAATACCATTACCGTTCACAATCTACTCGGCCGCTTCCCATGCACCCATTGAGAAAATAAGTAAAACAATAGAAGAAAGGTAAACACCCAAGATGCGTGGGTCAAACCACCAAGCGCATGAACTGCTCGCTCTCAAAAATTAGAACCGGTGTTGCCGACCCACGCTCTCCACCCGCACACCGAGCTTGACCATCTCGCGCGAGTCAATCACACCTCGCCCGTCAAACACCCATCTAGGCTTCGCCATGTCGGCCGCGATGCGCACCCAGTCCAATCGCTCCTTGGCCTTGTATTCCTCGGCGCTGCCCATACCCGTCGCGTGGCCAGTCTTTTGGCTCTCCTTCTCCTGGATACAGTCCGGGCAGTCATCGCTACACGCGGGCTCCACGTTGAATTGTTCGAGCGGATCGTCGGACGTTTCTCCCGGTCGTTGCACGAGGTACTTGTGTAGGACCAGCAAGTCGTTTGCTGAGGGTATTGAAGAGTCGAATGGCCGGGGATCAGACTTTGGGTCGGGTTTTCGGTTACTCGCCTTCGAGGCGCCCTCCTTCGCAGCTGAAGTCGGTGTGGGCACAGGGGGGGGAATGGGTTGGTTTCGGAACTCGTCGAATTCGGTAGCAATCACCACGGCCGTAGCACCATAGCAAGCGTCGTAGGCGTTTCCGTGGACAGAGATGTTGTTCCCTGCGGCCAGTGGCCCAAGAGTAGCCTTGATCTCCTCCTTGATGACCAAGGGGTTACAGCAAGGGTCAAAGACGGCGACTTGTCGAGGACGCTCCTCCAGCAGAGTCTTGATCATCTCTAGCGCGGGAGCTTCACGGGTATCCGACGTATTCTTCTTAAAGGCGTAGCCGAGAATCGTCACTTTTTTGCCGACCAATGTATTGTTCAGGCACTTGATGACGCGATTGGTGAACCGGTCACGAGCGTAGTCGTTCATCTTGACGACTTGTCGCCAATACTCGCCCACCTCTGGGAGTCCCATTGTCTCGGCAAGATACACCAGGTTCAGAACATCCTTTTTAAAGCAGCTTCCGCCGAATCCAATACCAGCCATGAGGAATTTGTTGCCAATCCGAGGATCCACACCGACTGCCCGGGCGACTTCATCAACATCGGCGCCCGTTTGCTCGCAGACGGCCGAGATGGAGTTAATGCTTGACACGCGTTGCGCCAACATTGAGTTGGCAACAAGCTTGGCCAGCTCCGATGACCAGACGTTGGTCGTGAGAATGCGGTCCCGAGGTACCCAGGTGGCATACACTTCAACGAGAGCCTCGGCAGCTTTTTTGCCCGAGGGTGTAGGGGCCGATCCAATCAGAATTCGGTCGGGATAGAGAAGGTCCTTGACGGCTGTGCCCGCCGACAGGAATTCTGGATTGGATAGGATTTCGAAATGCACGCCGGGACGATGCATGGAGAGCTAGCAACTTGTTAGACGTTTCAAGGTTAAAGCCTTCCCATTTGATGGAGGACGCCGTAGTGACAGTCATTGTTGCCTTCAAAAAGCGAAACCTGATGTACAGTCTGGTCCACTACACAGGCCCCGGGAAGTCGAAACACGCACCGTATCGGCCACAAGCTGAGCGGTCCTGCAAGGGACTGTACTCTTCTCTACAATGATAGCGCCCTCGCGAGCATACTGCGCCACGACCGCCGTCACAGCCTCAAAGGCCGTCATGTCAGTCGCGCTGCCCGCACCGGCGCCGCGGTCCTTGGTCGGGGTATTGACAGCGACAAGGACAACATCGGCTTCCCCGATACTCGTGGCAACGTCTGTGGTGAAGAAAAGATTGGCTGGGCGGCATGCCACGTGGGTTCGGTCATGCTCATTTGACGTCGTCGGCGCCCCAAGGGCGTCTTGATTAAGGTAGGTGAAGCTGCGCGAGCCATCACGAGCGACTCGGACAATGTCGTGCAGGCCAGGTTCGTAGATGGGAGGATGCCGTGAATTCCAACGACGAATGCGCACCACGTCTCGATCGACCACCGTCACCTTGATGCTCGGGTTTTGGAAGGCGATGACGGCGGCAGTTGGCCCACCTATTGGGAAATGAAGGAACAGGTCAGAAAAGTAAAGTAAAGACCGAAAAGGGTCCGATTGTTGGAAGCGAGAGCTCGTGAGTCGTCACTTGACAACGGTGGGAGCGTCGGAGGATGCAGCCATCCCAGGACCGTCCCAAAGCGGATACTTTATTCTGCAACGCGTCCCTGGCGCGGACAGGGGATGATGCATGCAGCATGGATGTGGGTGGTAGTGGGTATCTGGTTACAGCAATTCCATCATGTCGACGTACCAACATATCCAGCACCCACACAGCAGATGGTGCGGACCCTGAAGTCGTCTTTGATCGAGCCATTGGCGTGCTCTGCAGAACCGTTGAGACTGAGTTTCACGATCGAGTCGGTAATGGCTTCGTCGAAGGCAACCATGGTGGCCGGATTGACTGAATGGACTACCGGATCGGTCGAGAGCAAGCTTGCGCCAGCGTGTCGGTGATATGAGGCTCCGGTAGTAGATGGTGAACCGCGAACTTGAATAGGACCGTAACCGTGGCCGTGGCCGTGACCGTGGACCGTGAGCGTCCCCGGAGAGCGTCAATCGTGAATGTCGACGGCAAACCTCGGAAGTGACTGGTGCTGCACAAGAGGCGCGAGAGGCTAGCAGCAAAGAGGTTCAAGCTGAGCAGCAAACAGAGCAAATAAGAAAAGAAACGAAGGCATGCCAGATCGCGGAGAAGGGAGGGGGAAGGGGAAGAAGAAGGAAGAGTAGAGGCCATGGCTTGCTTGCCAGACAGAGCCATGCGTGCTTGCTTGGAGCTGTGGCAGCGTCGAGTCGAGGTGACAATTGGAGAACGAGTCCGGCTCTGCCATCTCGTGTCAGGGGACTCAGGGCTGAACGCGGCGGCACTGGTGGCTGGTTCCACCCGCCGCGAGGGCCCTAATGCCCCTGAAGCCCCTGGAGACTGGAGCCAGCCATTGGAACCATTCTCCGTAGAGCTGCTTGCAACGGCTCCAGCCTCCAGACGAACCGTGACTGGGTGCATACAGAGTACTATACGGGGTAGAGCGCCTTATTGGGTTGGCGCGCACATGGAATAATTGTAATGTTTGTGACAGGTAGGCACATACGTGATTTACCATAATTGTACGTGGTACTCTGTACGCGTATGCGACTGCTGCGCCCGTTGAGCATTCGTGGACCATCCGCGTCTCGTCGACTGCCTCGGTCTCCTATGCATGCCCACCGCAATTTCAGGACACCTTGGACGACGCAACGGGCGAGTCCTCCGTGCTACATATGATCCTTCAGCCCATATAGCATAGACCGCCCACGGACACCCTGCGCAGTTCGTAACTTCGTCCGTCGGTCCTGCGTGTCCGCGCGGCTGCCCGGCGTCGGCCGTCGAGCCTCCCGTGGACGGCGGCATATTAGCCGCGGCGTGTGGTCACTGGTCATTACCAACTGGTACATACATAGTACCTAGCTCCTTGGCCACGCTGGGCAAAGTTCCGGCAGTGAGTGCGTGCGTCACGCTCTTATTCCCGTTTATATCCAGCAACAAGCGACTGCCAGGGCCCAGGAACAATTTATCGGACGCGTGTCCCGACATGGGGCCTCGTCTTCAGGGGCGTTCAACACATTTCGCCTTGCTTCGTAACCCCAGCAAAAAGCCCCTTCGTCGCACCAAACCCTCGTGCGACCAGACTTGGGAAAAGGCCGCGTCTCCCTCAGCATACATACATACTGCATTTACCAAGAACAACATGTAACAAGCCGCGTCCCATCATACCACCCAACATCATCATTTCCTCTTACGTATTGCATGCCCCGCCCTATGGACAGATGCGGGCTACCGTCTTTCCACGCCTTCCGGAACCGTCCCGACTCCTTGTGAAGCCTGGCCAGATTGCCTGGGGCAGACAGCGCAAGATGCCATCACACGCCTCATCGCGCACTACCGGCCACCAAGCCCATCATACGCTCGCAGCTTAGAAGAAGGGAATCAGAGACATGATGTCAAGGAGCATTGTCTGATACATAGTCTATTCCGGGCGATCAGGCTGATCAATCCCTGCACGCACCATTCGCGGAATTCAATCAATGTCAGACGCCACGCCGGGGATCTGGAAGGTTTCACTGGCAATCGCAACAAACAATGGTGTGCCAAAGAGAAACAAAGGAAGCGATGAGAAAGTATGCACCTATGTTCAGGTGTGTACTATGTACGGCCTTTAAACTCGCACGTTTGTCCTTGCTCCTTCCTTCATTGGTGCACCGGTCTTTCCCTACGCCTTCACCAAATGCCAAAATAATGCAATGCGGAAAGAGCAGCTCTAGCCCATGCCCACGCCCATCGGATGATGGATGATGGATGATGGATGACGCGTTGCGCACTTTGGGCCTGGTAAAAGCCAGACATGGAGGGTCGGAAGAGCTGACGTATGCACTCTCCACCCGTTCTGTTGCGCCCTCGGCCCCTCGCAGCCATTCCCAGCTTAAGAAACACACTCAACTTCGTTTGTGCTGGGTGTTTGCTGCATTTGCGCCCGCATTCACGTCCGACTACGTCTCGTCTCACCTCGAAGGTCCAATAAAGACAAACATATCGGTATCGGCCTTAAACAATGTGCAACAAATGCACTCTTAACTTCCGCCTTACATTCGCTTGCCACTCCCCCCAGGCCAACACTAGGTCTGTAGGTGCCATGTACCTTGGATCGTTGCATCCGAACCCTCGGGAATCTGGTGCAACTCTGGCAGACACTGGGCTCATTGGCTGCACGACTCGCACCACAACAAGATCAGCAAGACCGTCCAGAAGCGAGCACAAGCAGCTTGAAACGGTGGCTTCTTTCCGCGTCAGGTGGCTGCCATCTTGTGGTGTTTGATGTCAATCTACTCCGTAGACGTCGATTGGTAGACGCCCACAATGTGATCACTTCGCGCACTCTCATTGGTTCTTTCTACAAATATTTCCGGCAACACTCCGACCCCCGACAAAAGACGCATCGTGTCGACTTACACGCCAAACCAACCTAATATTTATCCGTACACCTACTCGGCATATTTCGACGAGGTCGACTTTTCGGAACCGTTGGTGTAAGCAGAACATGAATAGCACCATGAGGAACTTAAAGGATGAGAGATCATAAGTTCCATCGTCTGGCAAGCTTTTTCGGACAATTTTCTCTCGCTGCTGTCTTGGTCCGGCCACGTGAAGCATGTCATCGGTCTTGACTTGGCCTTGAATTACTTAATGCGCCACCCCACATACGGCATGAACGTTCAAAGTTCCGCACAGCTGGCGAACCGGGTTCGACGACGAAACCCCGTGGCGTGTCCACTCGCGATGTCATTGGAATCCATCCATTGGTGCCCGTGTTAAAAGCTTCAATTTGTGCCCGCGTAACTGGCCGCTGAAGCACGTGGGGTGCGTTTGTTCAACTCACTCGCATCATGGGATGCCGCGAAAAGTAGAGAGGCGATGGTGAAAGCTTCTTGTGGTGGCGGAAATCCGAGGCTTTCCAGAGATGAAATAGATATGCACCATCATACTGCACTACTTGTATCGCATCGCATCGCATCGCGTCTTGAAACAATCCACGTTGAAGATTTTCTCGCGACATCACGTTTTGTTCTTAGAAGATGGCTGAAATGGCATCTACCAAGCTGATAAACGCTTCTATCCCTTACCCCCAGCACGACTTGACCCGATTTCCATCCTTCTTGAAAGGCAAGAAGATCTTGCTATGTACCGAATCGTTTGGCCCTGTCAATGGCGTGAGTCGCACAACACTCATGCTCGTCAACCACTTGCGCGACCACGGCGCTCGAGTCGCAGTAGTAGCGCCGCACAATCACACAAATCACAACACATTCTCGCCGCCGCCTTCGCCTACTCTAGGACCGGCCGACAAACAGCCCGAGGTCCGACTAACTGGCTATCCTCTTCCCTTCAACCCCGAGCTCTCCGTCGTGTACCCGGTGCGCAACTCAACGCTCTACGCCCGCACCTTTGGCGACGACTCGCTCCCGGACCTGATCTACCTGGCCTCGCCCGCAAGTCTGGGCTTCCAAGTCATGCTCCAGTTGCGTCAACAGCCGCGAGAAAAGCAAATACCCATCATATGCAACTTCCAGACCGATCTATCGGGATACTGCTCGATCCTGTTCCCCGCGCCGCTGAGCCACCTAGCCGTCTTCACATTTGACGCCGTCCAGAGCTACCTCTTCCGCCACTCCTCCATCAAGACCATATTCTACCCCTCAAGATTTGTAAAACGCTACCTCACGAAGAACCACATCCCGGCCAACAAACTAGAGCTCTTGACCCGAGGCGTAAACACACAGCTCTTTGACCCCAACCTGCGAAGAAGCGCCCAGCTGCGCAAAGAACTCGCTCCAAACGGAGAAATCATCTTCGTGACCGTCTCGCGCATCGCCGGCGAAAAGGGCTTCGACTTTCTCGCCGAGGTAGCCAAGGCACTCGACGCGCGGGGTCTCAACTTCAAACTCTACATTGTGGGAGGTAACCGGAACGCAGACGTGGAGAAGGAAATCCAGGAACTATTCGAGCCACTTACCCGACGAGGCAAGGTCATCTTTGCAGGCTTCCAAGTTGGTGAAGATTTGGCCACTGCCTACGCAAGCGGGGATGTCTTCCTGCACTGCTCCGTCACGGAAACATTCGGGCTAGTAGTCCTAGAGGCTATGGCCAGTGGACTCCCCGTGGTAGCTCGCGACGAGGGCGGTCCTTCTGATATCGTCCAGCACGAAGACACGGGGTTCTTAGTCCCCCCCAGGGATCTACACGGCTTTGTGGCCAAAGCTGTTGAGCTTGCGCAGGATACGCAGTTGCGGTGGCGGATGTCGCGGCGGGCGCGAGAGGCTGCTTGCGAAGCGACCTGGGAGAAGATCAATAATAAGGTTGCTTGGCGCATGGCGGATACGATTGAGGAGCATAGGCGGGAGCAGCGGGGCGAGCAGGTGGTGCTGTCTTCGGGGCCGTGGCCGTACTCGGCTGCTTCGCAGAATATGCTGGTGCCCATGTATGGCTGGTTGTTGATGAGTAGCAGCTTGCGAGAGGGCGTGATGCGGAGTGTCATTGATGCGAGGGTGTTGGGGGGATTGGGTATCATTATGTCATTTTGGGTGGTTACGGGGTGTTATGTTCTCTTTACGGAGTGTATTATGTGGTCTAGGGGGCGATTGAGAACTGAAGAGGCCAAGGTAGTTGGGTGAACTTGGGGCACTATCTCACCATCCTTTCATTTCTTGTTTATATTTCTTTCTCATCGCGTCTTTGTTTTTGCTACTGGTGTTTTTTGTTTCACTTATTTTTAAGGAGTATTGTTATTTCTACCACCCCATATTACTATTCATACCACCTGTCCCACTTTCGCCCCATAAATTTTGGGCGGACTCAATTTTTCTCTCCCGCCCCGCACACCCAGCCACCGGCCATCCCCCCTTCTCTTCCAACCTAAGTTCTCATGACATTTTCGTGGGCACACATGTGGAGAGGGCACAAATCCAACAAATGTTGCAAGAATAACATGAACGACCACATTTGTGTCGAATGCAAGTTAAAACTTTTTAAGTACAGTGTATCAAGTGAAATAAATGCAGAATAAATTCAGAATACAGCTCAGCTATTCACCCTCATCATTCCAGCGGCTATGCGTGCCTCTGCCCCTCCTTGTGCTCCGTCTTGCGC
>SRPN01000370.1:0-22636 GCA_018360045.1 Claviceps capensis | reverse complement strand
TGTTAGCTAGGGGGTGTGTCGCAGGGTATATAGGGGTAAACAAAGCACAAAAGAGTGGCCAGACGGCTGCGCCCATTCTTTTGTGCAACAGGTATGTACCTAGGCGCCACGCTTCAACGTCACGTACAAATGGGCGCTGCCAGGGCCCAGGGGCATAAACTGGTTGAAACTGCGCCTCCTTCAGCCAATCGCACAGACGCGCTGTTTTGAATAAGTGGGTCATGTTGCCGACAAAGGCGCTTCGTCGGCAGGCGCCCGCGAGTCGACAAACGGCTAATGTACACACATAGGTACTCCGTATATATTTACTTAGGTACCTACCTACCTACCTACGCCATCCCCGTCCGTGACAGCTGTGACGCCAAACACCAAGCAAGCATCACCAGCATCACCATCAGACATGCATCGTCTCCTCAACCCCCTCCGGCCTCCATGCCGCTACGCCGCCCGCCAAATATGTATACCTACAAGCAGCCTCCTCCCTCTGCCCTTCTCCTTCCCCGTCGCCGGTACTGCCGCTGCCGCTGCCGCCACCGACACCCCAAGAACCCGCCTCCCAAATGTGCACAGAGCGCAGGGAGCATCCCACGCATCCAGAGCCTTCTCGAGCACTCCTCCCACGTCGGCGAAAAGCCTTCCCCCACGACCAAAACCGCCTCCGGAATCAGAAATCGAGGAAGCTTTTTTGAAGGGCAGCGGGCCGGGGGGCCAGAAAATCGTGCGTAACATCATGACCCTTTCTTACCAGAGTCTCTGCACATACCCAGCTGTTCTGGGCGATGGTTATGAATGGCTGGACATATAAACTATGTACACACACACACACATATATATATATATATATACACATATACACACATATACATATCAACATATATACATGTAGAGAGAGTACAAGAGAGGGGGGGACATAGAGAGAGAAAGACCACCATACATACAAAATGACTAACACCCAACCCAAAGAATAAAACCAGCTCCGCTGTTCAACTCAAACACATCCCCACCGGCATCGTCGTCAAAAGCCAAGCCACCCGCTCCCGAGACCAGAATCGAAAAATCGCTCGCGAGATCCTCGCCCAGAAAGTAGACGACTTTCGCAACGGGGACCAGAGTCGCGCGGCCATCGTCGGGGAGATTAAGCGCAAAAAGATTGAGAATGCCAGGAGGAAGAGTAGGCGCAAGTATCGCAAGCTAGAACAAGAAAAGGCGGGTAAGGAATCTGGCTCGGCTATACCAGAGGAAGACGCACAGGCACACGGAGACGAGGCGCTTGATACACAGGCTGCGGATAGGCCAGCATTGCAAGTAGAGTCCAGTCAGATAGACCGCACAGGAAAATCAAAGGAATAATCGCACATCACCGGACTATGCAGCCAGTACAGTCACATTACAAGTTCACAACACACGAAATGACGTCGTTACCTTGTCCATTCAACGAGTCTAGAACGAAAAGCGAAATAAAAAAAAAGTATTTTGGTTCTTTAACCTTAGCCTTCCCCTAGGCCTCTCACCATACCGTGATAACACACAGCCCATTGTTTCCCCTCGAAGAAAACACGCGGCCTGCCTCCATAATCCTGTCAGAAACTTTTCGTAAATATGGCACCTGACTGAGATGCTGTCTAGGCCGAGTAGGCTCCGCATCGCTGCCAACCCCGTGTGACTTTGGCGTGAGTTGATGGATAGGCGAGGCTTCGGTTTTGATACAACTTGGCTGTATTCAAGTTAGATTGGGAACTGAGAAGGAAAATTGGACGAAGCCAGTCCAGATTCCAATTCACACACCTTAGAAGCACTTGCGGTGGACAATCGAGGGACCGCTCTCGTCGTACTCTTGCTTGGAAATCCACATTTGCTGGAAAGTAGACAGAGAAGCCAGAATAGAACCACCGATCCAGACAGAGTATTTTCGCTCGGGGGGTGCGATAATCTTGACCTTCATAGAAGAAGGAGCAAGAGCGGTAATCTCCTTTTGCATACGGTCCGAAAGACCGGGGTACATGGTGGTACCACCAGACTGTGAGATCATCAGCGAACCATTCCCAGCTGCTATACAAATTCATGAGGGCATCACATACCATGACAATGTTGCCGTATAGATCCTTACGGACATCGACATCGCACTTCATGACGGAGTTGAAAGTAGTGACGTGGATACCGCCGGATTCGAGACCCAGGACGGAGGGCTGGAACAAGGCCTCGGGGGCACGGAATCGCTCGTTGCCAATGGTGATGACCTGACCGTCGGGAAGCTCGTAAGACTTCTCGAGAGTGGAGCTCTGAGAGGCGGTTTGAATCTCCTGTTCAAAGTCGAGGGCGACGTAGCAGAGCTTCTCCTTGATGTCACGGACGATTTCACGCTCGGCAGTGGTAGAGAAGGCGTAGCCGCGCTCGGCCAAAATCTTCATCAGGTAGTCAGTGAGGTCGCGACCAGCCATGTCAACACGAGCAATGGCGTGAGGAAGAGCGAAACCCTCGTAGATGGGCACGACGTGAGTGACACCATCACCGGAGTCAAGCACAATACCGGTCGTACGACCAGAGGCGTACAGAGACAGGACGGCCTGGATAGAAACGTAGAAAGCTGGGGCATTGAAGGTCTCGAAAACGATCTGTGTCATCTTCTCACGGTTTGACTTGGGGTTAATGGGGGCCTCCGTCAGCAAGACGGGGTGCTCCTCGGGAGCAACACGCAGCTCGTTGTAGAAGGTGTGGTGCCAGATCTTCTCCATGTCATCCCAGTTGGTGACGACACCGTGCTCGATGGGGTACCGCAGAGTGAGGATACCACGCTTGGACTGAGCTTCGTCACCGACATACGAGTCCTTCTGACCCATGCCGATCATGATGCTGCGGGAGGCTGTCAGAATTGTCTTCGTTTCCTAGCACATCGAGCCCGATGCGCGAGCGCCACCTATTGAATCGTGCGAAGCCAGGGGCAAAGCTCGCTTTTGTTCGGTCATTGGCGCGGGCGACAAAACTTACCCATGATGACGGGGACGACCGACGATAGAGGCTATCACGAAACATTAGTATTTTTTTTTCTCCCTTGGTGCGCGCGATGTTGCGGATGTGCCACCCGGGTGCATTTCCGTAGGCAGTCTGAACCCCCCAAAACGGAGTTGCGTAGTGCGCAGGAGGGGGGGCAAGGAAGTGGGGATACTCACGGAAAACGGCTCTGGGAGCGTCGTCACCAGCAAAGCCGGCCTTGCACATACCCGAACTACCATCAAAAGTCAGTTCGGATTCAACACGGCCTTGCTCTTATCCAGGCTTCGAATGAAGCACATTTCCTTCGTCTGTGTTACTCGCCACCTTGCGTGGATCGGCTGTTTGGCCGAGCGTCGACGTCGGTGAGCGAGAGCGGGGGGGCTGCGACAGGTTCAAGCTTACCCATTGTCGATGACGAGAGCGGCAACTTCTTCTGTACAGGTGATGTTGCGTTAGTGATGACGGTCATTGCGATGGATGTCGTAACCTGACGATGTTTAGACGGCGTCGCACGTCGAAGACCAGGAACGTACCCTCCATGGCTGCTGATTAAAGTAGAAAGCTGTTCGAGAGACGGCAATAATTTAGTACGATACACACTGCGGCAAATGCTGGAAAAGAGGTCGGAAGAAGCTCACGAGATGTGTAAAAAAATCAAAAGGCACAATGCAAGTGCTGGAAGAGAGTCGAATGAAGACTCGGGAGGTAAAAAGGATTCGGCGTAATTATGGGGGGCTGTGAGGTTGAAGAAGGAGGAAGTCGGAGGGGAGAAAGGAGAGAACCTCATAAGCCAGCCAGCTCGAGTGGTTATTGACTGATCTCCAGTGCTCCACACAGGCCCGGGCCCCCCTAGGTTCCAGCGACGCAGCCCAGAGCCAGCCCAGAAATCCCCCAGGCTCCAGCACACTGGCTGGGCCCAAGCGATATGATACTGTCCAATCGAGAGCAGGTCCGGCAAGGCCTTGGGCGATACAGTGCCACCGCAGCCAGTCGCCGTCGGCCTCGCCGCCTTCATGGATTCTGATTGGCTAGATGCCGTGGCTGCTCTGGGTCGTCGTACCTCGCTACGGGGCAGGTACATAGCTAGGGGCATGGCGCCGCCGTTCGTTCGTCGCCCTTCCGTCGCCATGCCGCGCTTCGCAGCCGCATCCGCAGCCGCAAGCATCTAGCAAACGTTGAACTGCACTGGTTGACTGAACTGCGGCTGGTTAGTTAAACTGTCAGTTGAGCCGGCGGCAATTCAACCGTTACATTAGGTATTCTCGGGGTCTTGCAGCCTTGCATCGAATCACCCCCCGATGCTATGAAAACATGTATGGATGAACTAGTTATGCTGTCTGGCCTACGAATGTCTTGTCTGGGCCACACTTGGTCTGACAAGTTACAACCATTGGCGCCATTCGTGATTCCATGCGGTTTCTTTCCACATGCAGGAGCTCATGCATGTATGCTCTTTCGAACTCGGCGAGATAGCTTCAAACGAGTATCACACACGCACCCCCTACGTATTTTCCGCCCAATTTTCTTGACTGAAACCCTCTCTGTGCTGCAATTCATCACATGCCTCCAGCCGCCCAATATCGTTGAAGACCGCTTTTCAGGGTCGTCAGCAAGCGTGATGTGGCAAGCGCTCATCTGAGCCAAACTGATCATTGGCGCGGCGTTCGATCGAACTCGTATTGTATCATGTTTAATACATAGCAGAAGGAAACTTGCCAATGATCAGTGTTCACTACGCCGTGGCACGTGAAGACCACGTTGGACACCTTGGTGCGTATAGAGTAGATATGAAGCACAAATGCACAACACAGCCGGATTATCGGGTCCATTCTCGCAGGTTACAACAGTTAGGAGTCAGGACCAATGAATAGGCGGAAGATTGTACGTAATCCCATAAACGAGACGAATGCGCCTGAAAGAACATGGTGCACTAAAGATACTCTTTATACGGAGTACCTGCAACAAAGACGCACTTTGCTACACATGCCCCCGGTTCATGAACAAGGATTTGACGACTTCGCGAATAGCAATATGAACTACTGCATGACCTCCTTGCTCCAAGAGTGGCATATTTCGCGAACGATACGCTCCTCGGCCACAGACTGAGCCTTTTCCTCAAAGCCAACAAGCTCACGCAATCATCTTTCGACAGGCTGAGCTCGCGAGCTCGTAGAGACTTTTCGGGCTCATCTTCCCATTCGTAGAGAGGGCGTCTAGAAGAGGAGAGAGAACTCACAAAAAAATGTCGTGCAGCAAAGACAGGAGCGGAGGATAGGTGCCCACTGCCAGGTCAATGTCAAAGGCAAGTTAAACGGGTTGACTCCCTAGGTAGGTATTCACGTGTCTTGTGAGCCTTTTCGCCCATCTGCGCGTCAACAAAAGCCAGTGTTTGCTTCGAGCCTAGGGCCACTGACTTTGTGGAGAAGACGCAGGGTCGCGCCCGAGGCCCCCCCCCCCCCCCCTTTTTTCTTTTCTTTTCCACAGCGAAGAGCACATTGAAGGCATCTTTTGATCGAGTGCATGGTCAACGGTTGGATGACGCCCCTGTCTTTACTCCTTACAGATCGGGAGACAAGAGGCAAAGCCATATCCAATTTACGCACCTTATATGACAAAAGCTTCTGTTATTACTCGTTTCCCATGGATGGTGGAGTGTAGCCGACGCAAGGCTGATTTGTGGGTATCTACTCTGCGCTCTGTATGTGCATGGACCTACCATCTGAGATGCATGCTGTCCGTAGAATCGTTGACAGCATCAACCCGGGGGTTTCGCGGCGGCCACAGGGCTACTAGTCCGCTTTAGTCGCATAGTGTTGTACGGAGTACCAGGTGTGTAAATGTGCGGCTGCTTGTTGTCAAAAGAAATCGCTGAAAAGTACAGAGTACTCCGTACATACTTCAGCAAAGAAAAAAAGGGGGCTTGGCCTTTGTCAGGAATGACCGAACGTTGCTGAGCGAGGCGGCTAAGGACGTAGGTACGTAACGGCGTACGCAATCATCGGTCAGGCTATTCATTGGGCTCTTTAGCTTCCTGCTGACGTGCCACGAATTGATAGGACAATTATCTTGTTGCCTTGTTATTGTACTGAGACTTTGCCTTGTTTGGTGTTTGGCTTGACTGCACTTCAATCGAAGCCTTATAAGTTACAGGAAGTCCCAAAGAGACTGGTGATTGAAGCATCGGGTCAGGAAGGGTGCGAAACGAGAAGACGGAAGTCTGTACTAAGTTAGGAGGTATGTAGATACATACCAATGTGGCGAAGGCTGCATGGAGGGGCAGCGATCGCGGGGTAAAAATACTTCTGTTGTCAGTTGCTCCAAACTTCCTACACACACGTAATACTCTGCGAAGAGGCAAGCTGTCTCAAGTTTATATGATGTTATGCCTAAAACTCTTCCTCCTCGAAAAACCCCGCGCCAGCTGATAACAAATGCACTTGCAAAGGCGATCAATTTGTCCTGCAATATGGATGCACATGTACGGAGTAAGCTTGAGCCGCGAAATCTGAGAGGAACTTAGAAGCACTAGTCTCCATTGGGCATAGCACTCCTTCATGAACCTTCCAGAACAGGCGTCATGCTTCCAAGCTCCGAGAAGGAAAAAAACGTCAACAGACCAAGGGACATGACTACATCCTCGGCAGCAACGTAACTTACGCGCCATCATCCTCACAATATATCACATTCTTCCTCGCGAGTCGCGCTGTTTCTTCAAGAAAAAAAGATCTTGAGCTATCAACCAACGTCCTGCTCTTTCAAACAGATAGAAAAAAACTTACAACCAAACAAATTTGGCAAAGCAAACCAGCCATCATGGACGACAGACGCCTCAACAGCCTCCTCAAATGGTCCGTCGAAAACAGCGACGTCACACGCCAAGATCCCGCCGCCTCTGCCGCCGCATCTTCCAATCGAACCGAATTAACACCTGAACTCATGGCCGCACTCATGGGCGGCCCCTCCGACGCAGACCTCATGAAGGCCTCCATGCAAATCGTGGTCGCACCCACCGAAGAAGCTTCCCTGGAGGAGAAACTCGTTGCATTTGACAACTTTGAGCAATTGATCGAGTCGCTCGACAACGCCAACAACATTGCGAATCTGGGATTGTGGACACCCCTGCTAGAGCAGCTTCAGAATGAGGAGGCTGAGATACGCAAGATGGCAGCGTGGTGTGTTGGGACGGCGGTGCAGAATAATCTCAAGACGCAGGAGAGGTTATATGCCATGGGGGGCGTAAAGACGCTTACGGGATTGGCGACGGCGGTGGCGGAGAAGGAGGAAGTGAGGAGGAAGGCGGTGTATGCGCTGAGTTCGGCGTGTCGAAATTATCAGCCTGCGATGGATGTGTGCATGGAGGAGTTGGGGGCGGAGAAGGTTGATGCGACGGATATGGGGGCTGTGGATGAGGTTATGGATGGGTTGAGAGAGAAGGCCAAGGCCGGGTTGTAGGAAACGAACACGACATTCAAGAGGGAGGAGATATTGGAAGAGCATGGGCACAACTTGTTGTCGGGGAGTTTGGGCGTTTGGCATTGGGTCTACATAAAAGGATTGGCGACGTTCAAATCTCGTAAACACGGTTTTCTGATGGCATTGTTCTCTTTTACTTTACGATACAAATTAGTATACACATTTCTATGCTAGACAACGTCACCGTCCCTTGTATAAAGGGAAGAGAGCGGGATTGTAGAGGAAGACAGAGAAAGCATGAACCGCGACTGTGGTGAGGCCAGTTTGGATGTTCTGAATGTCGATGCAAGGCGTTTTAGCGATTCTTTTTGCCGTAGAAGGGAAAGCCGAGTGCCTGCAACAGCAAGCGGCCGTGACGGTCAGACGTCCCGGTGGTGTGAAGGAAGATGTCGCACCCAGGAATCAGTCTCGGAGGATACATCTGCAGCAGCGGTAAGCAACGGATTAGCCACACAATTATATGGGCCACTTCAAATGAAGGGAAAGAGGAGAAAGAGGAAGTAACGGGAGAGAGAAGAAGAAGAAAAAGAACTGAGGAGAAAGCAAGAAAGAGAAGTCTTACGTCAAAGTTAAACTCAATCTCGGGAAAGTATGTCACCCATTCCGGCTTCATACCAAAGGCCAGATTCCCTGAATCATCGCCTGTGGAAGCCTTGATGCCCGGCCAGTCCTTGATCTTGGGCAACACCAGCGTGACCAACTTGTCCAAAAATTCCAACGCCGCGCTACCATGCAGGGTCACCTTGCAACCAGCCTTGTCGCCCTCGCGAATACGCCATTGAGAAACATGGTGCTTGATGGTCGTGACTTCGGGATACGCGCCACTGATGGCCTGAATTACAGCACGCGCCACATGCAGATAGTCTTTGTTATGGCATGCCTCGGGCGCATACGAGTTGATGGTGACTGCCGAGAGCGAGGGAATATCGTTCCATTCCACGTCTCTCTCGAGCAGGCCGAGCCTCGAAGAGGCGCCGCCACGAGGACCGCGACGCGGTCTGTTCTTGTGGTAGGGCGACGAGTCGTTCCACTCTCTCAGGTGTCCCTTGTTCGACTTTGGTGCCACGTAGCCCGGCGGCTTGTGCTTGTACGTCATAGTCATGAGGTCGTGGGCTATCATGCTTTCGTACGTCTGCTTTAACCGGGGGACGCTGAACGGTCCGGGGACGAAGTCACGAGCCGTGGGATCCGATGATTCCGGTGACTGTACTGGATGGAGAGGACCGCGATAGTATTTCGGGGGATGGTATTGATATCTGAGGATGGAGTCAGAGGCTCTGAATCAGCTTGGGAATCTCGGGACCACATGCTTGATACGGTACGAGGGCAACCGAGGAATAACAAATTTGCACATACCGGCCTCCAGGAAGTCTTTCCTCATTTGTTCTATGCGTTCCTGTTTTGAACTTGTCGATTGACTCTTGTTCGGGTGCGGGAGACGTGTATGTCGTTGTTGACTCCAAGTCTGCCAACTGGTCGGCCTTGAGAGTCTGGGAGTTGCCCGCGGCGGTTGATGCGAACCGCCTCGCGCATGATTGTGAAGCCTTCAAGGGCAGTCGCCTTTGGCCGAAGAGTCTCGCCAGGCGAGCACTCTCGCGCAAGCTCGACATAATGTGTGTAGGTGAAGAGTCCTGGACAACTGTTTGCTTTCGGTTGGGGCTCTTGTGATGGTCCGATCGGCGACTTGTGAGGTTTGCGAGAAAGTGGAAATTTCTCGGCCTATGTTGTGGCTTGACTCTCCCTCAAGCCACACACAATCCTCGCCGGCCATGTGGCGGTGCAGCTGCCTCCCCTTCCCTAGCAAATTCCTAGTCCTAGCAAATTCGAAGCTCATCGGCATCAAAAGAAGTCTGTCCTCTTGTCCGGATCTGACCAAGTCTCCAAGACACTCCCGCCGGCCCCGAGACCTTGTGCCACAAGCGACAAGGGCCCGAAGCCGCGTGACGAGCATCTAGAAATTCCACGTCCAGCGTATAATGGCGTCTTGACGTGGCTCAACGTGTACTATATATGTATGTAGGTAGGTAGATGGCCTAGAGCTGTGCCATGTTGTACTAATTAGAGGCACTCGAAGCGTCAAGACGGCTTGCACGATTCTTCCGTGCTTCAGGTACTCCGTACATGATGCAATTCGCTGATAGGGGTCACCGCTGTCCGAGGTCGACAGGGAACTTGTCCTGTCAGACTTTGGCTTGCAGATAGCATCCACTGTGAGCGAATCCGAAGCCGGACGGCGTCAAGCTCGCAATGAGTTGGCCGCGACGTGTGGATCTCGGATCAGTGTCGCTCAACATTGAGGAAACGTCCTACCTAGGTACTTACAAGCTCTACGGAGTACGGACTACGGAGTACATTGTACGAAGTTGTAGTCGCCCGCCCGAGCCTATAACAAAGGTGAGAGGTGACAATCAGCCTTGTCTGGTGTTTCTGGACTTCTTGTCCCCACTGCCCCTGCCACCAGTGCCCCAGGAACCCCCAGAGTTTCCCTCCAACTGGCCAATCAGCGCTGAGGCTACCCGCAATGAACGCAACCCTGGCTGATTACCTGGACCAACCCCGCCTCAATGTCTGGAAGGCCAAGGGTCGAGGGTCGGAGTCTACCCCATTGCCTCAATCCACGACCCCAACTCAAAGCACCTACAGCACACGACAGGTTCTTTCGCATGTGTCTTTGCTCTTTGGTTGGTCGAGTCTGGTGTGGTCCGCTGTTACCGGTTGGCAATGGTGCTCTGGATTCCCCAAGAAGCTGATCAGAGCCTTGAAAGTTGAACCCCAGCCGCAGGCACAAAATCCTCTTCTAAACCCAGCATCCTTAAGAGGGACAATCGCCCTCTCCCGTCACCAAGAGCGAATCTTCCATCATTTGCACGTGCGGCATCGCTATACTCTGTTTCTCTTGGCCTCTTCAATTCCGCACGATACTCTTTTCTCGTGTCTAGCTCCATTTGTTTACCGCCAACACGCTCTCGCTTTCGCGTCCGCTCTCACGCGCGCTCTAGCGTGAACTCTCGTCGCCGATTGCTCAAATTGCATCTCCGTGTCCTTTCGATTCCTCCCCCGCAGGCTGCCATGGGCCTTGTACTCCAGCTCCTGCCTCGCTAGACAACTGCGAGGCTCAGCTTCGCTCTCTACGGAAACCCATTGGTCTATAAGCGGCCACCTTCTCTGACGACGCTTTGCTCTCGAAGCTGTCGACACGCGGCATTCATTCACTATGAAGGAGTTCCCTCGCAAATTTCTCAACCTACGTGAGAAACATGTCAACCATATTCGGAGCAAGTCTGTTCCGCCGGAGCAAAGGGAAAAGGTGAGCTCCCCAAGACATGCTTTGTCGCGAGGCGAAACGAACTCAAGTCATCGTTGTCTTTGCGCTCTTGAAAGTGTCCTGTACATCGCTGCCAGTAATCAATGCCTGAGATTGTGCTAGACCCAGCTGCGTAGAAAGCAAAACTACGGACATCACAATGCTAACCACCCTTCACGTAGGCTCGTCCGCTCTCCGCCGAAACTTTCCGCGCCATGTTCAAAAAAGATGGTTCGAAAAACACAACCAAGTCCGATGCCGAACTTGACTCCGATCAAGCCAAGGTTCGGCTGCGATTTGTCCCACCAGTCACAAACAATTGCTAATGAGCAACGAATGATGACAGATTGAGCGAGTCCAGCGTCGTCTTGAGACAGCCGACGTTTCAAATATCACGGTTGATTACATAAAGGAAATCATCTCGAGCAATATATGCGAGGGTGACGTCGACAAGACGGTTGACTTCATTGTTCTGGAACGAAAGGCTGCGTCAGGATTCATTGAGCCTTATAATCCAATGATGCACATGCAGGGAGCCGAGAATCGTGGCAATGTTACATGTTATCTTGACGCACTCCTCTTTGCCATGTTCTCCAAGCTCGATGCTTTTGAATGCATGCTCAAGTCGGATTTCCCAGTCGAGGACCCCAGGCACAAACTTGGGACACTCTTACGGATATGGGTCAGCTCACTGCGCTCAGGGCATCTTATCCGAACAGACTTTGTGAGTGCTAATGGGAAACCCGTGAGTCGAACTAGACGGACGACGTGTCGACTGACTCATCATGGTAGATGAAATTAATACAGGACACATTGGGAGACTGTGGTTGGGCGGAAGCAAGGCTCTTGGAACAGCAAGATACATCGGAAGCATTTGCTTTTCTTACCGAGACATTGCAGCTGCCCCTTCTCTCGCTTCAGGTAGACTTGTTTCACCAAGGCATGAAAGACAAGGAGGACCACAAAGTGGTGTACGAGCGCTTATTAAATTTGGCGGTTCCTCCAGATCCAGAGGGCAAGGGGATCAAACTGGAGGATTGCCTGGAAGAATACTTCAATGCGAGAGTCGACGTGCTGAGAGATCACGAAGAGAGCAAAAAGGGCAGCATTGACGACAGAGGGGCCGCTGAAGTGTCCTCGTGTGCGAGTCAAAGTACGATTAGATTCATTCGAGCAGATGAAGGCGCCAAGTCTTCCACAGCCGCTTCGCCTTCTGAATACACGCCATCACAACTCTCTGATGGGGAATCTTCTGATGGAAACTTCTTCGAACCGTACGGCTCGAAAAACACAGAGCACACGAACGCTCTGGCCGCACCACCAGGCGCAAACAAGTTCGTCAATATGCCCGGTGCCACAATGCGGCCGAGTGCTAGGCACAGATCAACCAGTCTGATACAAAGGATGGTGCTGGATGAGCACGGACGGCCAAGAGGGACCGAAGACAGTGTCATGGCCAAGAGAACCAAACGCGAGGGATCGACCGTTGTCAAGGCGGTTACCATTCCTGCCTGGCAATTCTTCCGGCTTATCCGTGAGTTTTTCCCTATGTTGATTTAAAAACTCCAAGAAAAGAAAAGAAAAGAGCCCTCCCATCTGTAAATTATTTGACTGACGTACGTATTTCAAAGCGTGGCATGCTTTGACCCCCAACGAACCTAGAAGTGACTCCGAGGTTGCCTTGAATTTTGACCAGCGGCCAGTAGTCGGAATTTGTCTGAAGCGATATGTCATGACTGAATCTGGCCAGCCTCAGCGCTGCAACACCTTTATTGACATCCCCGATTGTCTTCGTCTGCCGCAGTTCATGCTTTCAGGTGGTCCAGAGGAAGATGAGGAGCTCAATGGTCTCAGTACCGAGTACAAACTTGTGCTACAATCTGTGGTTTGCCACCGCGGAGACTCACTTCAAAGCGGACACTACATTGCATTTGCACGAGTGGCTCCGAAGCTACTGACAGGGAATCGACGACACAACTTTGATCCTCCCCCGGATTATGAAGAGCCGCAGTGGGTCAAGTTTGACGATTTGGAGACCGAAAATCGCGTGACCTACGTAGAAGACATCAAGCTGGCATTGCGATCAGAGATGCCGTACCTGCTCTTTTATCAGATTGTGCCCATGGTCGACATGGTCCGGTGTTCAATGGACGCCCAGGACCTCGAACCGCCCTCCTATAACGAGTCCAAGCATAGCCTTGACTCGAATTTCATACATTTCTCTCCGTCCACGTTTCATTTCGACGCAAGCCCCCTACACGGCGACTTCCTCCAAGGGCCTAGCATCAGACTCTCAGCCGAATTGGAGAGCTCCGCGCGCGGTAGCACCTGGTCCACGTCCCACACGAGCAGCACCCCAATTGATTCCAGTCGCGAAAGCGTAGCCAACACCGACTCACCAGTCATTACTCCCGAAGCGAGTTCCCCCGTCATTGCGCCCGCCGATGGACCAAATGAACCCACGCCCTCGCGGCTATCTCGTGCCACGTCGCGCTTCACCCTCGGTCGACCAAGCCGCCCGCCGAGTCTATCCGGCGAGGGCCGCATCAGCTTCGGCATGGCCCGCCTGGGGGGCTTCATGAAACCAAGCAAAGAGCCGCTCGCCGAGTCAACATCCGCCAATGCTTCCCAAGCATCCGCGTCCGCAACCACGTCGACTGGTGGTCCCCGGGACGCATCTGATTCGTTTGACACAACCCCAGAATCGCCCGTCGAGGGAGACAAGCAAAACACTACGCCGCCACCGGTCAAGGAGAAGGAAAAACAGCACAAGTCTCGGGGCAAGACCAAGGAAAAGGCTGAGAAGCAGAAGAGTGGGTCGGGTGAACAGCCGGAGAGAGAGTGCATGCTTATGTAGTGATGCCTATCATTCGGCACACTCCCACGAACGTCTTGGCATGCAGTCCAGGGGGTGAAGTTAACCCGGGTTACCCTGTCCTGCATGCGCGTTTTGTTCCGGTATCGTAAAAACGCAGGAGTCGAGGATGAGGTTTTGAAATTGAGCAGCGGGCCAGCGGCGAAACTGGATGGCAGGACGAGCAGTCCCTAAAAAGGTTCCGGTTCTCTTTAGGGTTTTTTGTTTTTGTTTTGTTCTGGTGTTTGCGTTTGCGTTTGTGTGATTAGTTAGATACCAGGCGTTGATAGTTGCTTTTGTGAGCCCATGTGCTTCGTTCCTGGAAGGTATACCCGCCGCCAGTGGGTGGTCCTTTAATGGAACTTTGGTGGAAGCATCTCGGATATTCGATGTATTGAGCCTTTTTATTTATGATGCCCATATGCACAAGGTCCTTGCGTCACGTGTGTGTGGGAATGTGTTTATGTATGTACCCCAGTTCAGGGTTGTGATATCTTGCTCATTGACTCCTTTGTCGTACTGTAAACATGGGGTAGGGGAGTCGGTATTGTTTTGCCCCTGAATGCATATAAATGCCCCTGAAGGCTGACAGAGTAGCCCAAGCAGCAAGCTTAATAACTTGTCCCTTGTTACGCAAACGCAAGTTCTTGAGTTTCTGATTCAACAAAACTTTGAATGACTCATAACCTCCGTGTGTACATACGTAGTAATGTGGTCGCTACGTACTCTGTAAAGTCTGGGCATTTATGTAGGTACTCCGTAGCCATTGACCGCTCCATACTATTCAGTGAACATGTTTCAGCTACAAAGGCAGGCAGAACAGACAAGACACTATCTGTTGTGTCCTCAAATCCACTCCATGCCCAGTCACGGACAGCACAAACTTCGATCTCATCGACAAAATGAAACTCCTTTCGGGGAAGGAATCTCCTATGAGAAAAGGGGCACATCGTAGGCAGGCACTCATCGCGGGAGAATCACTACCCCGTACTCTGTACATCACGAGACAACACTCACAGTCTGCGTTTCCAAGTCAGGACTCGACGTTTGCACGGAATCTAGTATGTCGTGACTCGAGACTCGTGACTCGTCGAAGGTACAAGGTAGGCAAAGAAGCCTTTGAACAAGACTGCCTTTGGAAAGTTTTATTGTGTTTTGGGCTTATAGTCTGTTTCTATATCCCGTGTTGACACATACGACCACAGGTGGTAGAAAACTCGGGATCCCGTCCGCTCTCCCATAGATAAGCTGCCAACCGACAGATTAGTAGTTGGGTCGGTGACGACCAGCGAACACCGGTTGTTGTATGTTTGTATTTCTTTTTCCACTACCTTTTGACTTTTTTTTTTGGCATTCTAGAATTTGGTACATATGTATGTGGGAGTCCGGAGTCGGGAGTCGGGACAATTGCGGCTTCCAAGTTTCATCTGTTGGTGATTCGTGATGTAGTCACTTCTGAACGACATCAGGCTAAGGCCACCCCGCCGCACAGACTGGCGACTGCATTTATTGTATCTGGGCCATATGGTCCGTTCAGATCTGTCCCTTCAAGTTATTTCAAACATGTTCTTGCGTTACCAAATCACTCGAAATAACTACCCATTACGTCTGGCCTCATACAAGCTCCAGTCCTAGTTCCTTGGGGGCTTCCAAGCAATAACATGCGAGCCTGCAGCCAAGCCTGCCCCCACAGCCTTCAAGGATTACACATAATTTTACTCTTTAATATACACATGATTGCGGACCGGCTTCTGCAATCATATAAACATCATGTTGATTGATGCAGGGAAAAGCGAGCGCACTTCAACCTGATGCAACTTCTTTTTTTTTTATCGCCCCCGCCCCATTTTCAAATAACTTGATTCTCTTTCCGAAACTTTTCCTGTGAGAACGGACCGATAGGTAAACATGTCTATAACAGAAAGCAGACGTTGGTGCTTTATCCGAGTTGTTGTAGGAGTATCGTTGGATTTGCTTTCCAAAGGACCGCGGTGACACAAAGGTCAAGGAGGTCTCCGCTGGAAGTGCGGACGCCTTCGTTGAAACTATTAAGAACAACAGATACGAACAGACGGAACAAGGAGCGCGGAGACGAAGGCCTGTCTCCCATTCGATGATGTTTCGGCAGGCGACACAAACAACAAGACCCTACTGTAGAATTGGTATCAAGCCTATCGTGCTCCGTCTCATGACGTGAGGTAGAGTCAGAGAAACGGCGCAAGGGTTCCAGTCATTCCATCGTGGGCCATCAAATACAGCTTTAAAAAGGAATGTTGGGTGGACTCTGAGCACCCCCCATCGCCTCCTGCTGCTCTTGGAGCTCTTCGGGAGCAGCTTCAATAGACACTCCAAGGCCAAGCTTGGCTTGTTGCTGTGCACGGGGTAATTTGTTAGTCATGTCGTCGAATTCAGTAGAGAGCATCTACTTGAACCAGGAAAAACGAACCGTAAAGTGGTCAATATCCGCAGCAAAGGTCATCATGACGGGAGGCGCAACACGCTTCTCCAACAAACAGCTGAGCTTGCCCTTGGAATCGACCTGGGCACGGAAGCTCGATGTGCGGAAATCGTACTTGGCACCAAAGGTGGTGACACCCTCTTTCTGTATGCCACCGCCCATCAAGCCACCGGGCGAGGGAACAAGGCCAAGGCTCAAATCAACACCAGCCTGCACTTTGTCGGAAAGTCTTCGCCAGTAAGAGGTATTCAGGGTGCCCATAGCAGCTTGCAGCTGGGCAGTGGCAACCCATTCCGGGGTCTTGTAACGAGCGCAGTAAGAGACGGCACACTCGGGGCCCTGGGTCAATGCAGGTCGTTGCCAGAGGGTTTCCATGCCGAGAGCCAGACGAGGAGTCACAGACTGCAAGTAGCTTCCAATGTAAATGCCGGTAACGCCGCCTTCTAGGAATGAAGGGTTCAGCATCTTGAAGGATGCATTGAAGTCGTCGCCATTGTACTCGTGCTCAAACTGTGCGAGGTCTTGATTGCCCGAGGAGATCGCGAGCTGCGACTTGGATACTAGCTTATCGGTCCATCGAAGGTTGAAGCGTCCGGAGAGTGAGCCCTCGTTATCGCAACTGCCTTGGCAGAAGACCTTTCAACAAGCATCTCGTCAGTCCTGCAGTTCCTTCCACGGACCACACGCAAATAGGGCGTGCGATTGTCAAAGTCATCGTACATGCTAAGCTACATACCTTGCGAGTTCCATACATGGCTGCGAATGTGTAGGGATTGGCGCGCTCGCCCAAGGCAAACTGGTGTGAGACCTGGAAGAGAGGAGCCATGCTGAAGACTTTGGTCAAGTCGGCACGAACGCCAGTGAACATGTGGTTGGTGAGAAGCACATCGCGCTGAATCTCCCTGGCCAAGCCCTCCACGTTTCCGGGATTGGAAAGGCCGAGCTTCGCTCTGCGCTCAGAGAAAGAGTTGAGCGCGTCGCCCACAGCGGCGGCGATGGGATTGGAGAGAAAGAGGGATCGTATCGAATCTATTTGGGCAGCCATGGTAATGCAGTGCTGGAGCTCGAGTCGACTCGGCCTCCGAATTGAAATTATTTAAAGGCTGTTCAAAGTGACGGGATCAGGAAAGGAGGGCCTGATCACGAGTCGTTTCTGGTGTTGTGCAAAAAAAAAAAGCTCCCGGCGGCGGAAGGGGGTCTGCGAAGGCTGATGGAGAAGAGCAATTTGCAAGGCTGTGGCGAGGCCTTTACGATGGGCAAATTGGCTCGGATTGAGGGTGCCAAGTGAGGCGATGACGAGCTGCGCTGGCGTTGAGAGGCAACAGAGTGGTCTTGGGAGAATAATTTTCGGCTCTTGGCCGGCTTGGTTCCTGGCTTGCGGTGTGCGGATTCCTACGGATGATTGTGTGATGGCCACATTTGGAAGCAGTCCGCTGGAGGAATCTATATTCCGTCCCGCAGATTGCCTCCGAGTCTTAACCGGTCCGTCGTGACTATCTGGGTACCCTGTAGGCTAGAAGGCAAACTGCCGAATCGGGGAATTGGTCAGTCTGATGAAGTCACGGGCATCTTTGACATCCGACACTCGGTGCTTGTTTCTGGCAAGTCTGTCAGATTGTGCTACATAGCGGGACGCTCCTTTCTGGCAGGCGTTTGGCAATCTGGCCTTCGTCCAACAGTTTGTCCGACGTTCCCCGTTTTTGTGCGTGGCATGCCTCACAATCGCCCAAGAGGCTCTCAATTGCTTGGCTGAGTTGTGACAACACGTCCCAACATCCGAACTCATACACAACAGCGCATCTATTTTTGACATTTTGACTTCTTGCGCTTTATTCTTGCTTCCTAAACTTGGCTGTTTCGCGGTCCAAAGTTCGGAGACTGTCGGCATTACACATAACTACCTAGGTAGCGCCGGCTCTCAAGTTTCAACCCCGCACCACCGGCGTTTCTTTGAAAGATTGAAAGAAGGTGCCCGTCGTCTGCCATTCGCGGGGCGCTTCAGCCGTTTGGACTTAATAATAACAAACGGTTCCAGGATCAAGGTTAGACGTCGGTAAGACCTTATACCGTCTTATTTCCTGGACCATCGCCTGCATGGATACACTACTGTGAGTTGCGCATTGTTTTGTAAACCATCTGCATCTGTACTCCCAAGAGCCCTTCTTCGAGCAGAATCGCAATGGTGGGAAAGCCGTTACCCAGCTAACATGTTACATGGGTTAGCACCGCTGAGATTGCGGCCAACGCACCGCGTTATCGCCGCAAGAGCTCAACCTTCATCGATGGCATCCATGATGTGACGGAAAATGAGAACTTGGCTCCGGCTCAACTGTACAGCACCATGTCTGGCCGGCTATTCCATTCGGGCAGAATCGCCATTGTCATGGTAGGGCCCCCAGCCCGTGGCAAGACGTAAGTACCTGAACCCACGGCACTATAAAGTCAGTATCTTATTCGGAAACAACAGCCACATTTGTGTCTCCTTGGCCCGGTATCTGCAGTGGCTAGGTGTCAAAACGCGCATATTTCATCTTGGCGACTATCGTCGTGCCACTATCGGCCCCGAGGGACAGGTGCCGCAAGATTACTTCTTTCCAGATGCCTCGCCGTCGTCTGTCGTTCTCCGGCAAAAGATACTGAAGAAGTGTCGAGAAGACATTTATGCATGGTTGAACCATGAAAATGGGCAAGTGGCCATATACGACGCCGTCAATCCGACAGCAACTGGCCGCCGCGCCCTGGCCAAGGAACTGGCAAAACATGACGTGCAGGTAAAGTGGACGTCCTTCATTTGTTGACACACCGAATACAGCTAGCATTTCCTGCTATTCTTTTCTCTACTGATCGTTTATTGGAATATCAAAATAGACGCTCTTTATCGAGTCATATGTGGATGATGAGCGAATTCTCCGCGAGAACGCCAGAAATGTCAAGATATCCTCACCAGATGTAAGAACGCCCTCTCGTTCTACGTGCGAATCATGCGGCCGGGGTATTAACTTGTTTACACAGTTCTCTGGAATGGACCCCGATGAAGCGGCGAAATTGTATCTGAAACGCATAGAGATGCGCATTCCCGTCTTCGAGACAATGGACGAGGCTGAACTCAACTACATCAAAATGATCAACGCCGGCGCCAAATTCTTCTACAACAACGTCAGCTTCAACTACCTCTCCCACAGAATCGTCTTCTACCTGACCAATTTACACATCAAATCACGAACCACCTTCTTTGTCCGCGCAGGTACAACCGAGGAAGAGGACTCCTACAAGGCCGATGCGCCCCTATCAGAGCTGGGCAAGACGTACGCGGAGAAAATGTCAGAGGCCTTGCTGAAGCACCGACAGCAAGAGTATGCAGAACAGATGGAGAAGAGTGAAGGGCAGCTCGCGCCCTTGAGGCCACTAACCGTGTGGACCTCGACGCGAATGCGTACGGTTCAGACGGCAGACTATCTGAAAGAGAAGGGCTTCAAGGTACGTCAGCGGTCACAGCTGAGCCAGATTAACCCAGGACTATGCGAGAATATGCCAGAACGCATGTTGTCAAAGATGTACCCTGAGGAGGCTGAAAAGCATGACTTGGACCCCTACCACCACCGGTGGCCCCGAGCCGAGGTAAGTCTTGCACCGACATATACACTTATATGCATCTCTCTCTCTACCATTCCATCCATCCATCTCTCTTACCCACTGGAGAAACGGGATGGCCTACGCAAAACTTAGTTGATACTAATGGAAAACACCGCACAGTCTTACCACGATCTCGCCGTCCGTCTCGAGCCCGTTATCCTAGAACTCGAACGAGAGCAAAATGACCTCCTCATCATCGCGCACGAGTCCGTCCTACGAGTTCTCTACGCCTACCTTATGCACTGCTCCACCAGGGAAATCCCAACCCTCAAGTTCCCCCGCGATGAGATTATCGAGATCATCCCGGCGGCGTACCAGAATGAGGCCAAGAGGATCCATGTACCTGGCCTGGATGCGCAATTGTTACTCTCGTCTCCCGATCTCGTGCACACGCCTGTGCGGGGTACTGGGACTCCGGGAGGCGCGGAAGCAGTAGGCAGCAGTGCGGCCGCGGAAAGCGGGCGGATGAGTCCCATAGGGGGTGCGATGGGCAGTCCGGCTATGCCTGTGGAAAGACCGCCAGAGAAGGTCATCAATACTGCCAAGGATATGGTTGCGGATAAGGTGGATGATGAAGACTAGACGATCCGGGGAACGGGAGATGCCCAGAGGGTGGTAGGGGTGTCGGTTCTGGGTGGGGAAAGAGGGGGGACGATTGGAAATAGTAGTGACGGGTCGGGGGTTTGCTTCTTCATAGATTCATCATCAGAGAGGCACACTATAATTAGCATCGAGCCTACAGCTTACTTGCATCATCTTTTCGGTAGAAATACACATTTTTGCTACGCTTCACGCCATATGATAGGGCATTACTTGCTCTGAGGCTTGATTGTACAAAAGAATAAGGCATAGCTGACTGACCCTTCTCTTGTGCGAAACGCCTCTCCCTATCGTATAATTACACACTGGCCTCTTATGGGAAGTCATGGGAACTCTTATCTCCCGCCTCACGAGAGTAACCCTGCAGCCATGAACGCAAAATCCCGCGTTACACACATTGCATGTCTTGTCATGTGCTCGCTGGGCAGGCCTCCCACGTTGATCTTCGTGGCCCGCCGCAGTAAGAGAGGTGGTAATTGATTAGAGAAACGACGGTGTCTGTTATTACATGTCACTTGTCACAGGCTTTCTCACGCACTTCGCGCACAACTCTCAGCCACATGCAAGCCCTTCGGGAAGGAAAACTGTCTACACTCCAGGCACACGGCCTTCTGCTGTCTTCGTGGTCACACCCTGTCTGCCAGTAACAGTGCTTCTGAACTACCGATCGTGGCGGATTAAGAAAAGAAAAAACCCCCCACGTGGTAGGGCATGCGCACGTCGTTCGATGCAGATGCGCGGACCCGAGGTGGCGTGGAAATATGTATGTACGGTGGCACCACTGTAAAAGTATCGGACGAGTCACTGCCCAGGAGTATGTAAGAACCATAAGGACGGTACCTACATGGCTACTTACATGCCTACCTATGTATGTTGTATGTATGTATGTATGTATGTATGTTTGTATGTATGTTTGTATGTATGTATTAGGCATGTAGGGATGGAGTTGCCAGATGAGGAGAGCATATCGCGGCAGAAAGGGTGGGTGTCTGTTCACGAATCGCAAACGAGCGTTAGACAATATCTAGTCACGAACCACGCGCGTGATCCTTCCCCTCGAACAATACATACATGCTGTGTAACTCACTGAAGCAGATCCATTGTGGCCCGTGGGTGGTTCAAGGTTGTCATACTCCGTATTAGTTATTATAGTTATAGGAAAACATACCTACCTAGGCACTGTAGGTAGGTCGGTAGGTCGATCCCCCTTTTCTGCCCAAATGGAGCCAAAAGACTCAAGAATCACTCAAGAGAGATTCTTTGGCCCTCGTTCCGGCCGAGGAAAAATGCAGCAGCACTTCACCAGATGAGAGACATCTCTTTGGCTTGTGCGGCGCGGCGTGCCAAACATGCATGAAAGCGAACATGTATGCGGGAAGAGCTGTACGCTAAAAAAGCTGTGAAACAGGTCGAATTGGTAATTTGGTAGCCTGAGAGGCTGAGTAGGTGGGTTTAGGGGGCTCGGCTCGGTCTTTTTCTTTGTTTGTTTCAGCCCACAGTATGCAAGGAATTGTTGGAGTGGACAAGTCTCGTGAAGTCTCGTGACTCGTGGACGGTGGCGGAGAGGAAGATGAATATGTGTACGCAAGGGCAAATATGCCTTCCTTTCCTTTCCACAGTGGAATGGATTTTAGGACAGTACATTTGCAATGGGACGTAGTATGTACGGTTCTGGGGGTTTGCCGAATGTTAAGTTACCTACCTATTTACTACTATGCACACGTTATTGTCATCTTGTGTGGTCAAGTCGCGGTAACGGTTCATTGCCCCCGAAAGGATTCTAAAAGGGGTAATTTTCCCCATGAGGAACGTACTGTTGCAAGGGGTTCCAAGAATCTGGGCCACCTTCAATGAAAATGGTGGCTGCAGATCGCGCGCATCTTGACAGCCTACCTAATGTAACAGGTTGCTACCAACGATATGGGACTGAGCCGAGGGCAAACGAACACTGCGGCCGCAGGGGGAAAGGCGGCTCCCACGAAAACGTAAAAAGAAAAACAAGAACATCACACATGTTCCTGACTGTCATACATATTGACCATCTTGATGAAGCGGATCCGGTCTTGCAGTACAACATCAGTTCGTAAAAACATGCATTGTTTTGGAAAATACTGGTCTTCACGGCCTGAGACATTTCCCTATCCAATGGGTCGGGTCTCGGGTGCCAAGGCTACAGATTGCAAGTCCCAAGCTGCAGTACGGGCGGCATGCTGATGCTGTCACACTATGTAGTAACGAGGACTTCCGCAGCGGCCCTACGCTGCGCTTCGGGGCTGAGGAAGGCTCGCCTCGCTTCGCTTCGGGTTGGAGAAAGTCGGGTTGG